>JAUCBJ010005189.1:0-27660 GCA_032718475.1 Nemertoderma westbladi
ATAATTCTTTCTGCAAACAGAACGGAAAACCATCGAGTAGTTACAAAGTAGATAGAGAAAGTGTCCCAAAACAAGCCAATGCGAGAAAAATGACATATAAATTTCATCCTGTTTACAACTGAACAAACATGCACCAAAAGTGACAATTTTTTCAAATTGTTCAAATATAATCTACTTTTGTGGTTTTGATACCTATAAGCTAATTTTCGGCGCTGATTCCGAAAATGGCAAAATATTTGCACATTCATGGATATTTGATGGTCTTTTTTGGTGTCAAATGTGGTGCTGCACCAAAATTATAAAATTTCCCGTGTTATAAAATTAATAATAAATTTCGGTGTTATAATGTATTGCACATAGTGTACATTAATCAGTACTGCATTGATAAAGATAAATCGAAAATTATATATCGAATACTTATTTCAGATTCGGAATCACCATACAATTTAACATCGGAAAACACATTAAAAAAATATGATGAAAAAAAAGACTGGGAGTGATCCCCCACTCCCCCTTAACCTGACTTCACAACAAACAACTGTAACTTTTATCTCGCCAAGTGGAAATTTCTAGGATACCTTTATAGTAGAGTAGTTGAAGATGTCGAGGTTATGCGCTGGGTGGTAATATAATCGAGTAGTTGTCTGAGAGGTATTCGAGATGGATAATGGCGCATCGGTTGAAGATGATGTGAAGTGGTTAATAGCTCAGATGTTGGAGTGGTCATGGAGGTGGGTGATCCGGCTGTTGTTAGAGGGGTTGCGGTGATTTGTGATGGTTTCCACAGAAGATGATGTAATACAATCGTCGACTATTAATGCCAGAGCTGAAGACAGTGGTGGAAGCGACATTGATATACAGGAGATGCCGCTTTATTGTAACTAACTTAATAAACAAATTAAATGGAGCAAATAATTGGAAAGAAATTATCTTACTGATAAATATAATCAATAACTATATATAACCGTCCCCTTTGTGTATAATCTCGCTTTGAAAATAGATAAATCAGAATGTTTTGCCCTATAGTCTTTAATTATTGTTTTCTTTTTATTGGAAATACACGTATGTGTGCATTATGTGCAGTCTTCATAGCGGCCTCAATCTCCTCCAATTGTTTGTTTGCATTCTCTAGACCTTTAATCACCGCATTAACCGCCGCTTCAGTAATTTCAACAGTTTTCTCAAAAATTTCCTCCCAAACATTCCTGTTCTCTATCGATAATTGTTCTAAAGAAACAAGTAATAATAAAATAAATTAGAAAATATACAAAATAATTCAAATAGTACCTATATAAAATTAATATCAAATCAAAATACTATGTTAAGGAAAATTCGAAAGTACATAAATAGGCGGATTCGATTCGAAATTATTCAGATTCGAAATAAACTTACTACAAAAAATACACACTAAGTTGGATTCGAACTCTAAACCTAATATAATACACGACCTACGCACGAACCTGCTGAGCTATAAGACCATGCGATATGTTTCTATCAAAATTGATTAGATATTACAAATGCATAGCATTTACGAAACTTATAGAAAATAGAGATTAAAATGCCGTAATTTCAAAATTTTTTATACGAAATAAGCTACAAAACGCTCCTTAAATGAAATAATTCTACACCCGCAGTCTGTCTGTAACTGGTAGCCAGGCGCCAGCAATCTGTCTGTAACTGGTAGCCAGGCGCTAGCAGTCTGTCTGTAACTGGTAGCCAGGCGCCAGCAATCTGTCTGTAACTGGTAGCCAGGCGCCAGCAGTCTGTCTGTAACTGGTAGCCAGGCACCAGCAGTCTGTCTGTAACTGGTAGCCAGGCGCCATCAGTCTGTCTGTAAGTAACAGGTAGCCAGGCGCCAACAGTCTGTCTGTAACTGGTAGCCAGGCGCCAGCAATCTGTCTGTAACTGGTAGCCAGGCGCTAGCAGTCTGTCTGTAACTGGTAGCCAGGCGCCAGCAGTCTGTCTGTAACTGGTAGCCAGGCGCTAGCAGTCTGTCTGTAACTGGTAGCCAGGCGCCAGCAATCTGTCTGTAACTGGTAGCTAGGCGCTAGCAGTCTGTCTGTAACTGGTAGCCAGGCGCTCGCAGTCTGTCTGTAACTGGTAGCCAGGCGCCAGCAGTCTGTCTGTAACTTTAGCCAGGCGCCAGCAATCTGTCTGTAACTGGTAGCCAGGCGCCAGCAGTCTGTCTGTAACTGGTAGCCAGGCCCAAGCAGTCTGTCTATAACTGGTAGCCAGGCGCCATCGGTCTGTCTGTAACAGGTAGCCAGGCGCTAGCAGTCTGTCTGTAACTGGTAGCCAGGCGCTAGCAATCTGTCTGTAACTGGTAGCCAGGCCTCAGCAGTCTGTCTGTAACTGGTAGCCAGGCGCCAGCAGTCTGTCTGTATCTGGTAGCCAGGTGCCAGCAGTCCTCACGGTGAAAGCAATGTCCTGCAAAGCGGAGGCGGCTTTGTTCTAGTGTCAAGTTTGGGGGAACCAATGAGACACCTCCAATATTATATAATGTCTGGTTGGAGATGTGTGCATTCTACTTGACACAGTGAACCAGGCGTAGAATTCTCGTGAATATGCCATCCAGAGATTTGGTGTCCTCAGCAGTTAGAGCCCAGCATGGACTCCCATAGAGGAGTACTGGAACTACTGCTGCTCTAAATAATCGGACCTTAAGTTTCCGATTAATTATACTTGACTTCCAAGTATAAGTGACTTCCAAGTACTTGACTCCCAAGTACTTCTGGAAATCCTATTCAAGGCTGCCCATGCCTTTCCCTTGTGTATTCGAAGGTCCTCGAAGGCACTCAAGAATATCAAAATACTATGTTAAGTAAATTTCGAAAAGGTTTGGTGTCTGATTAGTGAAAGGACCCAATGTAGATTGTATACCTATAAAAATATGAACTAAATCATTTGTAAATAAGAGAAAGAGAGTTAATTTATTGTGAAATATCAGTTATTACCTTAAATACAACTTACTTTCAGTTTCTACCGCGGTGGTTTCCAACGATCTCCCAAACACCGTTGTCACGGAGATTAGAAGTAGAATGCCAATCATTTTATTCAAGTTGATCTTCGTTTCCTTGAAATTATGTAAAATGTTAACAATTTTGGGGTGAATAATAATAATACCGTACAATATATATAACTACTTGAGAAATTTACTCGCGATAAATGGTGCGCAGCACTGAGGGGGCAGGGGATTTGTGACGCCCCAAATTCAATTGGATGAGAGTCGCCATTGATAGCAGTATCAATGTACAGAACTAGAGAAGTGCCTGGTCAGAGCAAGGCCAGAACCAGTTGTGGTAGGGTAGAGAGAGGTCATAAAAAAGAGCAGAGCCATGTCACAACCATTAGAAGTGCATAGCACTTGACACTGACAGTCAGACCAGAACCAGAGCAGAGCCAGAACGGAGCCTGGGCTGAACCATAGCCAATGCCAGATTGGATCCTGGTCAGAGCCCGAGAAATGCCATGGCATAGATAATCCAAAACCACAGTAGTAGAGCACCATAGTAGAACCAGGCGAGTCTAGAGCACTGTCAGGACAGATTAAGAGCAGTACCAGAGGATTGCCCGGCAGGACTCAGCCTGAACCCGGCATTACACCGTTTGGGATAGAACAACAGCAGTGCGAGTCGAGGCCCAAACAGAGAAGTGTCCAGTCATGGCTAGATCCGGAATCTGAGGAGTAGTGCCCGACAGGGACAGGCATGAACCAGAGCAGTACCAGGCCAAGGCTGAATTTAGTAAAGTAACTTTCTATCAAAAGTTTAGAAGGTAATTTGAACAGAGATTGTAAAAAAAATGCCACAAAAACAGCCTAATTATTTTTATACATTCGAAAAGTCCAATTACTTACTCACTCACTATAATTGCATAAAGACAATCAACGGCGGCAACTATTAGAAATAATAATAGGACAATTATAAGCAATTGCCTTTGTGTAACTTCCTGTGTATTTAAATCATCGTTTGATTACAATAGCATGGTTATACCTTTATGATCTTGATACGTAGTGTAAAACTATGGCTAACGACTACGTTACTACGACTACGGCTAACGACTACGTTACTATGACTACGGCTAACGACTACGTTACTATGACTAAGGCTAACAACTACGGCTAACGACTACGTTACTATGACTAAGGCTAACAACTACGGCTAACGACTACGTTACTACGACTAAGGCTAACAACTACGGCTAATGACTACGTTACTACGACGCCAGCTAACGACTATTCTACTGTTGAGTATTCTAACTTATGTTTAACAGGTGAGTCTACTGGAGGTGGTTCGTGGAATGAGTTCGATAGAAACTCCAGCGAAGTCCAGTGCAATACGGATTGCCAGTGCAGTTCCTTAGAGTATCAACCAGTCTGCAGTGGCGGTGTCACTTACTATAGTTCCTGCTACGCTGGATGTATTCATGTAAGTGGTCTCAAACATATTGACGTGGTCATGATGATTCCTATGAAATTGGTTACCATGGCGGGACGATACTGACTATAGGTTGCCATGACAATACTTAAAACCATAATTGTTTATAAAATGTTATTGTTCTTTAATTATTAATCCCCCCAACTATTATATTATTATGTAGATTTTTAAATATTTGTTTGGTTATTGTTATTCGTGATTATACGTAATTCAATACCATTTTCATTACGATTATGTAAAGTTTAGTTACCTTTTGCGATTTAATCGCGAATTAATAATCTCTACTTTATTTCCCTCCAGCCGTACAGCAGCTGTCAGTGTGCCTCGGAGTCGCTCAACATATCGTTAGAGGCGGCGGTCGTAGAACCCGGGATGTGCCCCCAGAAGGGCTGCGTAGTCGCCCCCATCTTCTACGTCCTGTTCTTCCTCTCCATCTTCTCGGCCTACGCGTTCGGCGTCCCTCTGTTGCAATGCCTCCTCCGTTGTGTGCCCCACAACCAGCGTTCCCTCGCTCTCGGGGTAAACACCCTCCTCTACAAACTCCTCGGCCAGATCCCCGGCCCGGTCCTCCTTGGAGCCGTCGTCGACTCCACCTGTCTCCTCTGGAGGAACACCTGCTCCCCGGACTCCTCCTGCCTCCTCTACGATAACTACCGGATGTCTCTCTACTTCTTCGTCTTCTCTCTCAGCTGCTCCTCTCTCACCGCGGTCTGCGTCCTCGGCGCCAACATCGTCTACTCGCATCGGGGCGTCCCCGAATCCCCCGTCGCCACTACTACCGTCGTCTCCGCGCGACTCAGCTTCCTCGATTTGTCCGCCGACGGCGAGGAAGTCGTCGCTAGTGGCGACGCGATCGTCCCTACGTCACGGGTTACCTAGTTACGCCGAGTATAAGCGTTGACCGGGTTGCTTAGTTACACCCTGTTTGGTTACTAAGTTACAACTTAGTTGCTACGCCACGACTTGGTTGCGTAGCTTCCACCCAGGTCGGTGTGCCTTAAAATAATTATATTGGCACCCAATTATTCCTTCCCCACACTGTATAATTTCCACCTATCATTTTTCTAACATTTTATTACCACTACCTCAGCAAACAGTTAATACATGAAATCTCAACCACAAGTTGTTCTTTTTAACTGAAGGGCTGTTTGTAATGACGTCACTTTGGGTAATTGTTTTTGCTGGGCTAAAAAGTTAACAAATGTTATAAAAAGTTACTTTAAATTATATTTATTAATTTTTCAGTGCGAAGTATTTACAGACCAAATTTTATTCGAAAATGGAAATATTTAACTAAAAGAAAGGACGTTTTTGTTAAAAAAAAAAAACGTTTTTTTATTGTTTTTTTATTCCAAAATTGTAACATTCAACGCCGTTAGTATTAACAGCGAGTTGTTATTTAGCACTTTACAACTTTAGAGGACATTACAACATTGTATTGGCCTGTACATTTAGTATTGTAGTGGGTGTGTTAATGTCCCATGTTTATGTAGTAACCAATGACGGCGAGCTGTAAAGTTACGGCGTCAATGGTTACCACGTAAACAATAGGTGGTATTTGCCTGACAGCCAGATAGGCCTACTGCAATACCTACCGGTAGGCGGGGTATAGCTATTTTAATAACCAGTAGGGCTTAGCTATATTATTATAACATGGCTCCAAACGCCACCATAAATATAAGCTAACTTATTTATAACATAAATTATGTCACTTTTACATTTACTTATACAGCAACTAAAGTGATAGAAACTACACAAATTATATTAGTTGCTGTATAAATCAATGTAAAAATGACATAAATTATGTTATAAATAAGTTTTCTTATATTTATGGTGGCGTTTGGAGCCATGTTAATAATCTAGCTACTGGTTATTAATAGCTATACCCCGCCTACCGGTAGGTAATGCAGTAGGCCTATCTGGCTGTCGTGCAAATTTCCAACTATTGTTTACGTCGTAACCAATGACGGCGTTAAGTAATGTCCCCTTAATGGACATTACTTAACGCCGTCAATGGTTACCATGTAAACAATAACACCAAATACAATACTAAATGTACAGGCCAATACAATGTTGTAATGTCCTCAAAAGATGTAAAGTGCTAAATAACATCTCGCTGTTAATACTAACAGCGTTGAGTAATGTTACAATTTTGGAATAAAGTACTTTACAGTGTTCTGATCCTCGTGGCTTTATTTTCACTCATTCACTACGTTCGTTCGTGTAACAAAGCCACTCAGATCATCACACTGTTAAGTGCTACTTTACACACAAGTATGTAAATAGTTATAATCAACTTTCGTGATTTTTATAGTGATAGATTTCGATTTAATTGAAATCAGATGCATTTGAGTTTTTTTATAAATCATGATTTTGTTAAACCCTGCCGATATTGTAAAGCATTCTCTCATCCGCTGACTAAAGTTTATATTTCTATTTTCGAATAAGAAATCTAAAATAATTTAAAACTTTAGTTAAATTTTATTTTTAATTTATATTATATTATTATTATTAATAAATGTGACGTCACCGAATACTGAACCATTGTGACGTCATTTATGAGCGACTCCTAATAATGAGTCGCATTGTGTTACATTTGTATGCAACACATATGGTTTATATATAAAATAAATACATAATTTTATCAATACTACTTATTACTTATATATATATATACCGATACTGTATATCAATACTTATTGACCGTATTTATTTATAATATTCACTCGTAATAATATTAATATATTATATGTATAAGGTCTTGGCCAGCTCGGTGACATTTAGACCTCACTCATGACTCATCGCTTAGGAATGTGACACCTAGGGTGTCATTGGCGCCAGACAGTCTGGGTGACAACTCCCAATTAGGCTAATTAGACCCTAATTGACGGTTGTCATCAATTAATTAATACATTTAATCCCTAATAGGTGTATTATGACTCCTAATTAGGGTTTAATTGATTATCCCAATTTATCAGACCGATTAGCGCCCTGACACACAATGGGTCATGAGTGATGTCCAACCATCACCTAGAGGGCCAAACGGGTGTCATAAGTGACACCTCTGCTCTTTTATTTATTTGTATTTAATTATTTGTATTTAATTTTAAATTAATTAATTGATTTCTATTTTTAGATTTACCAATAATTAGTTTTTATTACTTACTGAATGACGTTATTGTTGGCATAGACTTTCTGCTCACTATACTTAGCCCTAGGGTATACAGGTCCTATACTAGTAACTAATTACTCTTATCTATATCCAGACAGCTTTATTGACCTTTGACCCCCAATTAGCTTTAACCAAGCAGCAGGTTTTTAATATTAGTTGTATCCAAGCGCCCCGCCCCCTCTTGTGACACCTCTGATTACTAATTACTCTTACCTATATCCAGCCGTCTGCAGTTCTATAGTCTGCCACTAGAGGGCGTATTATCTGAAAATTAACATCTTCTCTAACTTTGTTATTTTCATTCCGATTAGGTTTAAACTCGGTAGGCATCTCTACTACGGCATAGGCTATATCTTTTACGGAGTCGCAGAATAGTCTGAAGCTCCCCAGTCTGCTGCTAGATGGCTTATATCTGAAAATTAACATCTCTAACTTTGTTATTTACAATCCACTTAGGTTTAAACTCGGTAGGCATCTACTATATCATAGGCTATATCTTTTACGGAGTCGCAGAGTAGTCTGAAGTTCCCAAGTCTGCCGCTAGGCACCCGTTAGGCCCTCTAGGTGATGGTCACTCATGACCCATTGTGTGTCAGGGCACTAATCGGTCTGATTAATTAGGATAATCAATAAGACATAAGTCATAAGACACCTATTACGGATTAAATGTACTAATTAATTGATGACAACCGTCAATTAGGGTCTAATTAGCCTAATTGGGAGGTGTCACCCAGACTATCTGGCGCCAATGACACCCAAGTGTCACATTCGTAAGCGATCAGTGATGTAATAATACCGGTTACCTTTCTGTAGGTTTTAATAAACTAAAAAACAAAGACTGACTGATCAGATTACCGGTAGTAAACACCAGTAGCCTGAACCTAGGCCTAGCACATAATATCAATATAATGACAATGAGTCATTGTCTAAGTGTCACCGAGCCGGCCAAGACCCTACTACTATTATAACACAATATTATAATATTTACACAGAACATTTTTCATTATTGCTGTTTTTGTTGCGGTGGTAGTGTTAGACAATTCGTGTTGTTTTCTTCGTAATTTGTGCTGCAAGGGAAATATATTTCATGTAAAGCAATAATATTAATTAATTACTTAATTAATTAATTCAAAGCAGATATTAATGTTTATATACTGTTTCCTGGAATTTAATTTTACAGTAAAATTCAACGATATTGATTTGGTCTAGGTGTTATTTTTACATACGTTGTTTTAAAGGTTTCATTAATGGCATTTTATTAAAGAAGAAAAAAAATCATCACATATCAAGGATTTCTAGAACAATATTCAATAAATACTGTAACATATCTTCTATCTAATATCCACTACTCTATAACCAAACTAATAAATCATTATTGTCCACTCCAGTAACTCTTATCATTTGCATATTTTTTTCTATATTCCTTCATTTGTAAACTCACATGTATTTACTCGCTATATTATATATAAGTCGTTGTGTTTAATATTAAAATACATATTATATTTTTCGTTGTGGAGTGCAATTAATTATTTCAATATAGAAACTCACAAATCCCGCCTTCAGAAGAGTTTGAAGATTTGTAGCGTTTAAAAAAAAATACTGAAATACTTATAATTATTTTAAGACTTCCGTAGCAATAAATATTAGTGCATAACTACCGCTGATTGTATTGTAATTACGATTAACATTATAGAATTAACAAATAACGAATTAATTAATTTTAATTTAATTAGAATATTTTCATTTTATGGTTATCGAAACTGTAAATTACATATCGTCTCGACCCTCTATACCATCTCCTGGACAATGGTGTCGTAATTTAGTGTCCCACCCCCCTAGAGATAGTTTACTTCCCTCCTGCTTACTGGGTGAGGCAGCATTTTTACTTTCAATCTTTATCTACAAGCGCTTAATAAATAAAGTGTCCCCGGTGATTCTTACACCAGTTACACCGTAACTTTATTTTCTCAATCTTGTAGTTTGTTATTACCGATGATTCCTGTTTCACAACGAAATTCAGATTGTGGGGCGAGCCACGAAGTTGGCGGAGCCTTAGCGAATTGACACTGTTAGGGGGTGGGTCAATTTATGCAAATAGTTGTCGTCGTCGTCGTCGTTGTCGTCGTCGTTGTCGTCGTCGTCGTCGTCGTCGTTACGATTTTGACATGCTAATAACTTTGTCGGATTTAAAGCTGCCAAGTTGACAATTTGTAGGTATCAATATGAGCAAAAGTTGAGATTTTTGAGAGACTTTCAGACACCATCAGTGCAATGGTCTCCCGCTAGAGGGCCACATGTCTAAACATTAAATGCCCTCCCATTTCTTTGCTTTTAATCCGTTTAAGCTGAAACTTGGCAGATATGTATTAGACCATTAGCTGTGACTTTCAAAGGAGGCGAATCCATCTGCAGTTCTCCAGTCTGCCGCTAGAGGGCCAACGTGACTATTTGCATAAATTGACCTACCCCCTAACAGTGTCAATTCGCTAAGGCTCTGCCAACTTCGTGCTGCGCGAAGTCCCCACTTCGTGTCTTATATATTTGGAAACCTTGGATGGCCAGTTTTCTAGAAGTACCAACAAATCACTATAAGGGTGAAGAATAATTGCGGTGGGACTGGTGCAAAATCGATGGAGACACCTTTTATAACACTTGTAGATTGTATCCCCCCTCCCTCCTTTAAGTACGACACTTCTAGGAGATGGTGTAATCAAACGTCAGGGATGGCATAGGCATAAACGAAACTAATTTCAATTTTGTTTCATTTTCAAAAATGTATTTTTTCAGTGTGAACTTTGGAAAGATTTTCCTTTATCGCAGGTTGATAGTAGAGGTAATTAATCTACTGTTTGTTTAGGTGACACAAACTGGTGAGCCTACTACTAGGATCGGCATGCTGCATTGCAGCTGCATTTTTAAGAATGCTGTGCCGGCTTGTCAACAAAATTGCACCGCCACAACTCCCTATCACCCATGACATTTGCTAGATCATCCGCATCTTTAAGGCCAGTGTCCTTTAAGATGCGTCTCAAGAAAGTCATGGGCTGTCCACCATGCTTATTCACTCCATGAGGCTGCCAAAGTACAAGATTATGCACTGGCTGGTCCTCACGGCGAAAGCAATGTCCTGCAAAGCGGAGGCGATTTTGTTCTAGTGTCAAGCTTGGAGGAACCAATGAGACACCTCCAATGTTATATAGTGTCTGGTTGGAGATGTGTGCATTGTACTTGACACAATGAACCCGGCGTAGCATTCTTGTGAATGTGCCATCCAGAGATTTGGTGTCCTCAGCAGTTAGAGCCCAGCATGGACTCCCGTAGAGGAGTACTGGAACTACTGCTGCTCTAAATAATCGGACCTTAAGTTTTCGATTAATTCTCGGTGACTTCCAAATCCTGGAAAGCCTATTTAAGGCTGCCCATGCCTTTCCCTTACGTATTCGAAGGTCCTCACCTGACTTCCGGATCCATGATCCCAGGTAACAGAAGTCGTCTACATGCTCAAGCATACCATCCTTTGAGCTTATGCTCATCCGATCAGAGACTTGCTGAGGACTTTCAAAGTTAACTGTCAGAATTTTGGTCTTTCTGGAGTTAATAAAAAGACCAACACTAGAAGCAGCATGTTCTAATGAGCTGAGGAGCCGTTGGGCTCCCTCTAATGATTCTGAGAGTACTCCTAAGTCATCAGCAAAGTCTAGATCAGTTAGGTACTTGGCAGGATTTCCTCGACTTCTGGAGCCAGTAGGTGGAGTTATCATCACCCCATCATCATTATAATGATCTAGGGACATGCGTAGAACATAGTCAACCACAATAATGAACAAGAATGGTGCAAGTGTGTATCCTTGGAGGACGCCCCATAACACTTCAAATGGTTCTGTGTCACCGTCAACAGTAGACACAAATGTTGTCGAACCATCGTATACTGATCTGATAGCTGCAATAATTTCATCAGGAATCCCATATAATGAAAGTATGCTGAACATACGTGAGCGAGAGACTGAATCAAAGGCCTTGAAGAAGTCAACAAAGATAACAGCCAGATGCCTGTCTTTCTTTTTTGATAACTCTTCAATTATCCTTCTAAGTGCCAAAATGGGCTCCATGGTCCCACGACCTTTACGGAACCCATTCTGATTTCCACGGAGCAGTCTCTCAATGGGATCCCTGATGCGATTTAATAGAATCCTATTGTATAGCTTTGCAGCAATCGAGATCAATGAGATTCCCCGAAAAGAACCATAGAGTGTTAGGTTGCCCTTCTTGGGAACTGGCACCAACTTATTTGTTTTCATTTCTTGTGGGACTCTTGTTGTTCGGTACATGTCTACTATGATGGGATAGATGAGCTTTAAACACTCAGGTATTTTAAAGACCTCAGGGGGAACACCATCTACTCCACTGGCACGATTGGTCTTAATGCTCTTTGCAGCAGCCTTCACTTCTGCAAAGGAGATATCGCCGATGGGAATATCTGGGAGTACAGACTCAGACACTTTTACTTCTATAAAGTTATCAGGCAATACCCTGTCATTATTGAGGAGCTTTTCAAAGTGGGCTTTCCAACCATTGAGGCGATCGGCTGGTGATTCAGCCTTAACCTTGGTGGTTGGTTGGCTTTTCCGCCCAGTAAGCAAGTTAATCGATTTCCATGCCTGGGATGATTGCCTGCTGTCGTCAGCATCATTGATGGCATCAACCTGTTGGTTTATTAGCTCCTGTAGATTAGCAGAGTACTGCCTGTTCAGGGACCTAGATGCAGCTTTAACTGCATTCTTGGCCGCTGTAGTCTGTTTGAGTCGGGACTCTTTCTGCGCCTTATGAAGGTCATTTCGGCACTTCTGAATTTTGTTGTCAGTCCAGGGGGCCCTTTTCCTGTTTCGAGGGTATTACAATTGCCAGATGTACCGGTATCAGATAATAAAATAATTACATTTCAGTATTATAATAATATGTTTCGTTATAATGTAGTAATTTTATTGACGTATTTCATTTCGGTTTGTGGATATTCTTTATATTTAGTTTTTCGTTTCGTTTCCTTTTTTTATATTTTTTTGTCCGCCGTGTCGATTGTTTACTTTCGATAACAGCATTCACTATGCCATCCCTATCATTACTGAATATTACTCGAATTGTAGTAAAGTAAGAAAAATAATAAAGAACCAATAACCCTTTTCGCCTCAAGTTAAGTCCATAATGTTAAATTTTTCTATCATTCAAATCATTCTTATTGATTTGACACAATAATATTGTTACTGTAGTATTGATTGTAGTATTCCTCAGTTTAATTTGCGGAATCTGAACCAATAATTATACCGGAAACCGGAACTTAAATAATATATAAGTGATATGCTATTTATAATAATTCCTCATATAGACTTTCTATATATTTTTTCGTTATAAATTACTAATATATTTAGTTCTTTAGTTGTGTAAATTTATGTAAAGTTTATTGTAATATAAAGTAAACACGCTTTATTTATTTTGTTTAAGGGGCAGTATTATTTATATCGGAGAAAAGCGGGAAATTCAAATATATCGAAAAATATATTAATTATTAATATGTAATTTATTATAAGTTTTGTGCCGATTTATGTATCGATATAATATTTGTAGCAAATATATAATGGAATATTTGAAAATGATAACATTTTGTTATTTAATAAATTTCTAGTAATAATTAAAATAAAGTTAGACACTGGTTTACCTTCGAGGTGCCCCCCCCCCCACCCCCCCCCCCCCTTCCCCTTTAGGACAATGTTTATTTGTATGGGTCTTGTAGAATTCGTAGGAACCAAAATAATATCCAACGAATCTTCGATCCACAATCTTAGTATAAACTAAAATTGCGATCTCAAATTCCTCCAGCAAAATATATAATTTCGATATAATTTCGAAATAAAAACCCCCGCCAGGGAAAACTAATTATCTATCGCAAGCAAAGGAAAACGCTGGTCCAGGACTTCAATGTAATAGCACCTGTTACTATCACCTTTACAGTAAGTGTAGATGCGAAATATCTATTTATTTATTTTATAAGCCGAAAATCCTGACTACAGATTGTTACCGCATTAAAATATAAACCTAAATTTAAAATAGGCCAGAAATGTTTGAGACTCACCAGGATTCCATCCCTCCTTAGAAACCTTTCACAGTGAATGATCTGTTCTGTAACTACACTCTCGTTCTAGAATAGTACAAATTATCTAACTATAATTTTCTTATCTATAGGTTATGCCCAATGGCTAAACGGGTTCAAACGGGAAATACAACTAAATTTATTCATTCCTTCCCAATTTATTATACTGTTACCTATGAAGCAGTACTATATCTTTAGGACGTATTGAAACCCATTTAGCCCCCCAAAACCGATCTGTTAGCCCAAAATAAGCCCCATACATCCCTTGACTATTTCCAATGTGCGTTGAGGCGTCTCATCCCTTCGCCAAATTACCCTATACGCCCCAACATAGCCGCTGTAAGCTAGCGTTTCCAAAACATTAATCCATTAAACCGACTTTCAAATATAATATAATTTAGGACATATTATTACAAGGACAATTTCTATACTAATATACGCAAAACATATAGCTCAAAATCAAAAAAATTTATATAAATGACAAGAAATTAATGAAGGAAGAATCAAGCTAGAGTTGAGTTGAGATAATAATGGGATTTGGGCCCCAAAACTAATATATAAACTCACAATTTCTATTGAGCTGAGGTTAGCTGCAATGTATTATTACTATGGGTAATGCTTAGAGGGCATTGCTGCTCGCTCCTCATTGGACCAATGCACAGAAAACTCTCCACTCATACTACGTGGTTTATATATAACAGCTGCCAGGCCTAAAGCCATTAACAGGTAGTTGTCAACTTATATTTAAAATACTAATAAAAGTACTCTACATTTAATGTAGATCACTTAGCAACACTTAACAACAATAACTTTACTTGCTAATAGAAATAACAGGTTGATTCAAGCAATGATATGCAAAAATGGACCATAATAACTTGTAATACAAATAATCTAAAATATAAATATAAGTTTAATTTATAGTTGAAATTAAATTGGACTGAGGGGGTGGGAATGAGGTCGAGACGCCCTTCCCACACAAAAATAAAAAAAAAATAAGCAAAATAATAAAATAAGTACTTAGTGGGTGATTCTCACCGAAAGTGGCCAAATAGAACTGAAATATTCCTGAAATTTCAACTCCATTGAAACCATACAAAACTATATATATTCTGAAAGCATTTTTTAAGGAGAATTCAATGGTGACAATCTCCGAGATGTTAGATAAAATCTTAAAGAAATAATCAAGGTAAAGTATGTGTCCCGCCTGTAATGGTTTGTCCCTCCATGTAATACGAATTTTTAGGCTGTAAATTGCCCCTGTAACAGCCCTGTAATAATATATTCATATATCTCTATTGGTAGGCCTACCGTATAATGCGATGTCCCCACATTGTAACAATATAATAGTCATGTACGTATGTATTTAGTTAATTTTCCATACATAACTTTTTAGTAAGTTTTCCGAGAAAGATAAGTTTTGTCAAAATTGTGTATTATTTTTAAAAATTAATATAATCGACCACAGAAAAGAAACCAAAATCAGACAATTCCAAACTATTCGTAAGTTGCTACAATAGCCTAGAAACAAAATTAGTTCGGACAGAGTGAATTCGAAATTCAATAAACTTCGAAATTATGTAAAGTTTTCATTCAGACAAAAATTGGAGAGAATCAAGTGAGGGGTAAAGTTCAGCACCAAACATATCAAACCCTGTAAAATCCAAAATAGCGAAGTCTTTCACTGCACTTGAATGCTTCGTACATAATAGTTCGCATGGTGGAAGGCATGGTTTCGTGTTTCCATTTTGTAAATTTAACGGACCAAAATTAGTCTATGTTAGTAGAATGGTACGGTGTAAGTTAATTAAAACAGAAAAGTTAAGTCCTGAAATTAAATGACCAAATACAGATGCTTTTCAAATTTCCCACCAATTAGTGTGCCATAGAATCAATACTAAATTTGCCATTACAGAGAGGGGACAGTCCCTCACTGTAATGGCATCTCGCACACGTAATTTGAGGGACAATTACAGGGCCATTACATGTAGGGACAAATTGATCTTGATATTGAATGTGTAGGGAGCACACTTTAATATTGAAGTTGGAAGTAACAATGGCTGTATTGCCCATGTTTTAATCTGCTATAATAACTTTACTTTGTTAATTCAAAATGTTACATGCAAATTTATATGCAGAATTAGTAATGGAAAACCTGGGACAAAACATCTTGAACATACCGGGTTTGTCACATAGATGTTAAAATCTCGGCAACTACTGGATCGTTTTCAATAAGGTTTTTTTATTGTGTTCTGTAATAATTGAGGCTGGATTTGCGCATCATCATACCGACTGATAACTTCTTATAGCTTCTTTCGAACCTCTATTGAACATTTGGGACATTACTGGGGTCATATTGAAATTTAATAATTTTTTATGCTGTTACTGGAACGGAAGTATTTGTATCCTCCAAAAACTGATCTGAGAATGTAGGAAATTTTTCAAGCTTCCGAATGATATATAGTTTGTACACCAAGGACCATAATGGGGTCATTCTACTGCTCTCTAGATAAATGTTATGCAAATTCTTTAAACAAGTGTTAAAAATGCTATTTTTTAGCGTTTGACAGAGAAATATGGTAATATGCAGGGATTTTTCAACCCTGAAAACATGATGAGCAGAATTTTCAGGCCTAGTTTCATATATAAAACATTTTAAAGTTTAAAAATTCACCAATCTAAACAGAAATTACGTTCCGGACAATTTCTAAGTCGGTTTTGGCCACTTTTGATGAGAATGACCCAGTACCAAGGTATGCTGTAGATAGTAGATATTAGTAGGCAGTTAGAATTATGTACGTCAGAAGGGTACAATAATGTACCAACGTATCTACGTATTTACGTAGCGTAGAACTTGTGGGCACTGAGGGCGCCACGCGAGGAATTGGGGGGTATGTACGCATACCGGAGTAGAAAGGTATACAGCACCATAGAACTTGTGGGCACTGAGGGCGCCACGTGAGGAATTGGGGGGTATGTGTGCATACCGGAGTAGAAGGGTACACAGTACCGTAGAACTTGTGGGCACTGAGGGTGCCACGTGAGGAATTGGGGGGTATGTGCTCATACAGTAGTAGAGGGGTACACAGTACCGTAGAATTTGTGGGCACTGAGGGTGCCACGGAAATTAAATTCCAAATTTCCACGTCTTTCCACTACTAACTGTAGTGTGTAACTTTCCCAAACTCCATGACTTTACCTGACTTTGAAAGGCCGAAAGATTTTATTCCGTATTTCCACCTGGCCCTGCATTCATTACTGGAGTCTCACTCTAAGGATAAAACATTCTGCCGCATAAAGTACAATGTAATATATACGGGATCACGTATGTCAATGGCTGACCACCACTTATTATCTCGACAGCCGACTGCTACATAGAACAAGATCACGCATAGACCGATCAGTTAGCTACGATAGCAGTAGCAGGCAGGATCCATACGTCGTTCCTGCATGGTGGCGCTGGGTTTAACCAGGATATTACTGAGATGTACAGTACAATGCCTCATTAGTTTGATTTGACTTGATTGTATGGCGATGATGGCCGCAGCAAGGATATTAGTTGACCCGTATTGATTAACACAACACTTATGGAATATTGATTTCTGTTTATTAATTAATAATAATAATATTAATTCAAAAACGAAGTATTAAGAAACGATAATCAGGAATAAGGTGAAAAAATAGAAATATATATAAAAATAAAACTCAACACCAAAAGATTATTTAAAGCTTAAAATATGAATAGCGTATTTAACTAAGAAATAATGATAATCAGAACGGGTACTCAATAAATTATCTAAAATATGAACAAAGGACATAAACTAATGTGGTAAAGGGACAACTAGAAGACAGAATGGTAATGGTTCAATCTCACGGATAATCTGCAATGGGACATTCTAATGGTTAACTAGCATCGGGTCATTCTAACGGTTAACGAGCAATGGGACATTCTAATGGTTAACCAGCATCGGGTCTAATGGTTAACGAGCAATGGGACATTCTAATGGTTAACCAGCATCGGGTCATTCTAATGGTTAACCAGCAATGGGACATTCTAATGGTTAACCGGCAATGGGACATTCGAATGGTTAACCAGCAATGTGACATTCTAATGGTTAACTAGCATCGGGTCTAATGGTTAACGAGCAATGGGACATTCTAATGGTTAACCAGCATCGGGTCATTCTAATGGTTAACCAGCAATGGGACATTATAATGGTTAACTAGCATCGGGTCTAATGGTTAACGAGCAATGGGACATTCTAATGGTTAACCAGCATCGGGTCATTCTAATGGTTAACCAGCAATGGGACATTCTAATGGTTAACCGGCAATGGGACATTCGAATGGTTAACCAGCAATGTGACATTCTAATGGTTAACGAGCAATGGGACATTCTAATGGTTAACCAACATCGGGTCATTCTAATGGTTAACCAGCAATAGGACATTCTAATGGTTAACCAGCAATGGGACATTCTAATGGTTAACGAGCAATGGGACATTCTAATGGTTAACCAGCATCGGGTCATTCTAATGGTTAACCAGCAATTGGACATTCTAATGGTTAACCAGCAATGGGACATTCTAATGGTTAACCAGCAATGGGACATTCTAATGGTTAACCAGCAATTTGACATTCTAATGGTTAACCAGCAAAGGGTCATTCTAATGGTTAACCAGCAATTGGACATTATAATGGTTAACCGGCAATGGGACATTATAATGGTCAACCAGCAATGGGACATTCTAATGGTCAACTAGCAATGGGACATTCTAATGGTTAACCAGCAATGGCAATGGGACATTCTAATGGTTAACCAGTAATGTGAAATTCTAATGGTTAACTAGCAATGGGACATTCTAATTGTTAACCAGCAATGGGACATTATATTATAATGGTTAACCAGCAATGGGACATTCTAATGGTTAACCAGCAATTGGACATTCGAATGGTTAACCAGTAATGGGACAATCTAATGGTTAACTAGAAATGAGATATTCTAATGGTTAACTAGCAATTGCAATGGGACATTCCAATGGTTAACCAGCAATGGGACATTTGAATGGTTAACCAGCAATGGGACATTCTAATGGTTAATTGCACATTCTAATGGTTAACCAGCAATGTGATATTCTAATGGTTAACCAGCAATGGGACAATCTAATGGTTAACCAGCAATGGGACAATCTAATGGTTAACCAGCAATGAGATATTCTAATGGTTAACCAGCAATTGCAATGGGACATTCCAATGGTTAACCAGCAATGGGACATTTGAATGGTTAACCAGCAATGGGACATTCTAATGGTTAATTGCACATTCTAATGGTTAACCAGTAATGTGATATTCTAATGGTTAACCAGCAATGGGACAATATAATGGCTAACCAGCAATGTGATATTCTAATGGTTAACTAGCAATGGGACATTCTAATTGTTAACCCGGATTGGGACATTTTAATGGTTAACCAGCAATGGGACATTCTAATGGTTAACCAGCAATGTGATATTCTAATGGTTAACCCGGAATGGCGCATTCTAATGGTTAGGGACAGCTGAAACAAACAATAAAGGAAACTAGAATATGGTTTGGGTCACTGTAACCCGCTCCTTTCCCAAAAGAAAAAGTCTATGATGCCGGACTGTCTGTAACTGGTTCCGGGTTTAATTACAACGGTAATTCTGATTGGTCATCATTTGCTTTTCTCTGATTGGCTAACAGTTGAAGTAGCCGCAACTCTTTTGATTCCTTCTTACGATTTCTCGTCTCGAACTCCAACCGATTCACTATGATCCGCTCGACGATATCCCCGGTAGTGAGATGATCGCCGGTATCTATGGTAACTAGACAGCCGCGTCGACGCGGCTCCTCGTAAGGGTCGCCGTGGAAGTCGTCGGTGGAGGCGGCGACGACAACGTTGACCTTGAGGCCGTCGAGGAGGTCAGCGGTTACGCGGTAGGGAGCCCCGATGACAACCTCGGCGACGTACTTACACGCGAGCACCGACAGGGTCCGTTCGTGGAGGTTCATGATGGGGTAGTTGGCCGAGAGATAGCCGTTAACAACGTCGTCGTGGTGGAGTCCGACGATGATGTAGTCCCCGAGAGCGGCGGCCGCCTTGAGGAAGTCGACGTGTCCGACGTGGAAGAGATCGAAGGGGCCGGCGGTGTAGACGATACGGTCGTCGGGACGAGGGTCGCGAGCCGAACTAAACTGGACGATCCGTTTACTGGTGGTGAGGAACTCCGCACCGCCGGTGTAGGGGCTCACCGGCGGCGCATCGCCGAGCACCGAGGAGAGACAGGGTGTGCTCTCGGACGGATGGTGGTGAGATTTAGTCATTAACAACATCCGGCCAACCACATCAGTTGTGGAAATTCCCTGCGTCATGGAGACAGTAACATAGGTTTAATTATGTTATGATTAATTAATAATAATATAAATCCACTTACAGTACCTAAATAGCACAAGCACATCTAACCATAAAGGCGTTTTTGAATTACGTCTTGTAGTTAGGGAAAGTTCCACACTTACCGTTCTCACCCTGGTGCTTCGATATTTACCCATGTTCTAAAATACTCAGAACTCAACCTGGTTCTCTAACACTCAGTACTCACCCTGGTTCTCTGACACTCAGTACTCACCCTGGTTCTCTGACACTAAGTACTCACCCTGGTTCTCTGACACTCAGTACTCACCCTGGTTCTCTAACACTCAGTACTCACCCTGGTTCTCTGACACTCCGTACTCACCACGGTTCTCTAACACTCAGTACTCACCCTGGTTCTCTGACACTCAGTACTCACCCTGGTTCTCTAACACTCAGTAGTCACCCTGTTTCTCTGACACTCAGTACTCACCCTGGTTCTCTACACTCAGTACTCACCCTGGTTCTCTAACACCCAGTACTCACGCTGCTTCTCTACACTCAGTACTCACCCTGGTTCTCTGACACTCAGTACACACCCTGGTTCTCTGACACCCAGTACTCACCCTGGTTCTCTAACACTCAGTACTCCCCCTGGTTCTCTGACACTCAGTGCTCACCCTGGTTCTCTACACTCAGTACTCACCCTGGTTCTCTGACACTCAGTGCTCACCCTGGTTCTCTACACTCAGTACAAACACTGGTTATCTAACACTCAGTACTCACCCTGGTTCTCTAACACTCAGTACTCACCCTGGTTCTCTGACACTCAGTACTCACCCTGGTTCTCTGACACTCAGTACTCACCCTGCTTCTCTACACTCAGTGCTCACCCTGGTTATCTAACACTCAGTACTCACCCTGGTTCTCTGACACTCAGTACTCACCCTGCTTCTCTACACTCAGTGCTCACCCTGGTTATCTAACACTCAGTACTCACCCTGGTTCTCTGACACTCCCGGTATCTTCCCCGATCTTTCACCTCCTGGTACGTATCGTGCCCGTCAGCTGACAGCGTAATATCGTCGCCATGGACACTGAAGTCACAGTTGTAGCGATCCAGTGTTTCCACTGTGGTTATGTAGGGGGCGTTCTCTACGACTTCGTCTACCCATTTAATAGCACGAACCATACGGTAACGTTCCGCATCGGTAAATACCGGGGGACCTTTATGTTTCCTAACCTAAACGGAGATTAAAGGGTTATCAAATATTAATTGAAGTTTGGTACCTACCGGAAACGGTAATTAACCAAGTCCCTTTCCTGATGACCTTTCTGGCCCAAACCCTGGGTCACCAGGGAGGCCAGATTGTGAGGGGGAGAGGGATTCTGGAGTTGGAGGCTACTCTCATGTTCCACCCCGACCAACAAAGCCATTGGTGAATCTGAGGCAAGTCACTAGACTAGCCTCAGTAAACAAACACCCTAACACTCGGGTCCCCAATGCGACAAGGTGAGCTGACTGCCTTGGCAGATAAGCTTCCTCTTAGCGCAGTGGGTGTTCAAGAGCACCGAATGCAGACTGGACAGACTGATGAGGTTCTGATTAAGGACATGGGGGGCGGCTGGCGACTCGCCCTCGCGTCAGCAGATGATAGTGGCAATGGTGGTATTGGTCTAATGATGAATCCAACTGCACATGCAGCATTGGACAAAATAGACCAAATCTCTAACCGCATCATCCGTTGCCACTTCTCATGAGAACTTCTCAGTTCTGGAAGACTGGCTAAGAAGTTTCCTAAGGTGGTTCTGATTGTAGGCTACTCTACAACTAGTGTTGCCCCTGTAGAGGAAGTGGAAAATTTCTACCACAATCTACAAGCAGCTACCGGTATATACTGATGGAGTGGATCAGCCAGCATGCATTCTTAACATTCCTGGGTGACTTTAATGCAAGTCTGCATCAATCACCTACATCGCACTGGGTCTATAGCAATAGTGTTAACCGAAATCCCATCCATCTTCAGGATTTTATCTTTGGAAATGGATTGTTTTCGGCTGGAACCCAGTTCAAGAAGCGAACTGGAAAGCTATGGACTCATATTGGACCCAGTGGTCACAAGTCCCAGATAGACCATATCCTGTTTCGTAGGAAGTACAGGAGCTCTATACAAGACTGTAATGCATTTACACTGCGATCCTTCTCCAGTGATCACCGCCTTATTGTGGCCAAGGTAAGACTTAGTCTGCGTGCTAGCAGAACAACGAAATCTGCCTTGCCGCGGCATGATTGGTCCTCTCTGTTGCAACAGCCAAGTGTGAGATCCAGCTTCACATTACAGCTGAGCAACAGGCATGAGGTTCTTGCCTCTGATCAGATCGGCAGATCACTGTGAGGGCTATTTTACATTATATTTTAACATATTAAAAGTAGAAGTTGCTCCAACAGTTTCCCTAAGTCGCAGCAACAGTCGATATTATGAGCATAAAAATACCACAAATTTGAACAAAAAACCCAAATTTTCGACAGTCTATCACCAGAATTCGAAATTTGGGGTAACCCCAAAATTGATCATCTCCCTGACTGAGCAGCCCCTAGCAGGTTTCTCCAACCACATCACTTGTTTTATACAAAATGGAATAATGTTAACTGGAAAAGCCACGATCTAAGCACCCGTGTGCAAGTCTGAGCCGCGCTCTCAATTTTCTGCGCCTGCTCCAAATTCTGGAAAAAATTGTGGGCCGAACGCGTTCGGCGTACATGCCCTACTTAGCAGAATGGGGGTAGGGTGCCTTTAACGTCGACCTCACTTTTCTAAATGGGAGGGAAGGGGGCGCAGAATCAATGCTTGAAACAGCTGCACAGGCAGACAGGGCGCTAGAAACGAGAAACCTCTGACCTCGGTACGCCTCTCTGCCTCTGGTTACAAACTCACCTCCTCATCACAATGTACGCCAACAATCAAATAATCCCCCATCAGCTTGGCTTGGCGTATTTGGTTAGCGTGGCCGTAATGTACCATGTCGTAGCAACCATCACACCAAACCTTGACATGTCGATTATCAGTGCTACTGCTACAGGTGTCCCTTGTAGAGAAACTGCTGTTAACGTCCTCATTGATATCCATTTTTAACACCAGCAAAACCTGTCCAGCTGTCTGCCTGTCACCTGTAGTTGTACATGTAGGCCTAGTCTGTACCGGTAGTAAAGTGCGGGGATGGCAGGATGCGAGGATCATAATTAACAAAAATTTACACCTTAGTATTTTGATAATATCTCCGGAAGTTCTTGGTGAAATTTACAACGGGATTCATATTCGGAATCTGAATATAATAATATTCGGAATGAAGGCGGTTCTAATGACGAATGATATCTAGATTACATTCCAAAGACAAAAAATAAAGCTGACGGAGGTGGCTAAATATTGCGAAATATACGATTTTTAACGGCTTGTTGTATCGAAATAGCTCATAAATTTAAAAATCCGGCCAGGCCACCAGTAAGAAAAGGTGTCGATCTATCATCATACCAAATTTCGTAGCATTTTATTGAAATTTGAAAAAAATTAGGGGGAGGGGGCTCCGACCCCCTAAAAATGGTTGTTGTATTAAGGGTTATGGCAGTATGGTGTACTGCAGTACTGGTAGGTAGGCCTACTCCACTTCCAGATATTGAGATACCAATTAGGCCTACTACTGCTGTCAGGCTGTACTGCAATATCTGAATACTGGAATATGTACAGCTGCGAGCTGCACTGTAGGCCTACTGCTGTACTGCAGTATACAGAGATAATCTGTTTATCATGTATATTCGAGCTTATTGCGCTGATAAATTTTGTGAGCTACTTTTGTATCTTTCAGGTTTGGGGAAACGCAGACCACTAAAACAAACACACCTTTGCATATTGTGGAGAGAAGGGTTCAATTTCATTTAATATAAGTCAGATCAGAACTAGGATGGCTAAAACGTCTGTCCTTATCTGATCTGATCTGATCTGATCTGATCTGACGGTATCTGACACTTGTTCCACCTTGGTTCAGAGCGCACCTTGGTGTAGTGGTTATATTGAATTCACATCTCTCGGAGGTTGTGGGTTCAACCCCGGCATGGGGCCAAGGTAGTTTTCGTTTCGGCACGAATGTTTTGAAGGGTTTAGCGAGGCATCTCTGCCTTGCATCCTTAAATGGTAGCTAAATGAGTACTGGACTTTCTGCCTATGTCAGCCTGTGAAGTTTCCCCGGTATTCCCCTTAAACCCGGGGGGGGGGTGGGGGGGGGGGGTGTCAATATAATACTTCCCGCACTGAAACTAACGATACTAACTGAAACGAACTAAAAGGAATTCAAATAAAATAAGCTAGAAATTTTAAATTTGTTTTTAGCGGCTGGTGCCAAATTTTGGTGTCGGTCCATGTGAAGAATACCGCCCATGTGAAGCATACCAGGATTTCAATTTTCGGTCGACTTTTATTGGAATTTTATATTTGAAGATTTTAATTCTTTTTTAATTTATCTTTATTGAGTGTATTATAGAGCTTCCCTGCAAACCACCAACGTTAATCTAACGTTGGGTTTATGTCAGACATTCGTTAAAAAATGACAGTTAGAATTTAACCATAAACCTACGTTAAAATACGTTAGAACTCTGTCAATTTTTAACGTTAATTTTTTACAGTAATTATACGTCAAAAATAGACAAATATCTGGCAATATCATATTTTTTAACGTTACTTTAATGTTAATTTTTAACGTTAATTTTTTACTTTAATTATACGTTAAAAATCAACAGAGATCTGACATTTACAAATTTTTTAACGTTGATTTAACGTTAATTTTTAACGTTCATTATTAACGTTAATTTAGCATTAAAATACATCAGATTTTAACGATGATTAGTGAATCACTTAACTGATTCATCAATGGATAACATTGGCTATGTCAGCTGACCATCCGATGACTATGTTCATTTCGTATTTTGTTAAATTTTTATGATACGAGTCTAATTTTGTAAATATTATTTTTAAATATTTTCCTTACTAGGCAGCATCTGTGTACCAGTACCAAACGTACAGTATAGCCAGGGCATACATTTTATTGACAATTCCATCTTTATTGTCATAACGTTTTGACTTTTATTAAATAATTTTATTGAAGATTATATATCGATAAAAGACAAAATGGTTTTAGTGACGAAATGTTCAGGAGACGAAAAAACTAATTTAGAAACTAACTTTGTACGAATGCGTTATTATTGGAGGTGACGAATGAAACGAGACATACTTTGGGCCTTGGACCCAATTACGGTTACCAAGAGTTACAGTAACTGACTACCACAAACATTTAGAAATCGAAAAACTTGATCAACACGATTCCTATTTTATCAGCAATACCAGTCTTATATTCTAACAGGAGATTGAGCTTAATTACATCGCTATAAACAGTAAGAATTTGACCGTATCTGAGGGCATTGTATCACATATTCATTATTATTCAGGAAAATGAGTCCTGAAAATACTCAAACACTCATACATATTCTTTCGGTTGACTCAACAGTTATCTCTTATTTGACTCTCATTGGTTCGCTCTTTTGACTCACCTGTGGTCTCTCTGTTGTATTGTTGAAATAAGTATAATAGAATTTGTGAATACGGCGTCATCTTTTTTTCCTGCCTAGAGTAGCTGGTTGAGTTAATATTCTGACCTAACCATTTGAATTATATACTTTAGTTTAACGTTAAACATACAATATATTTCAACCATCCAAACTGATTGTCAGTAATATGTCATTTTTTAACGTTAAACATACAATATATTTCAATCATCCAAACTGATTGTCAGTAATATGTCATTTTTTAACGTTAAACATACAATATATTTCAACCATCCAAACTGATTGTCAGTAATATGTCATTTTTTAACGTTAAATATACAATATATTTCAACCATCCAAACTGATTGTCAGTAATATGTCATTTTTTAACGTTAAACATACAATATATTTTGACGATCCAAATACTTACCGTTTAAAATTAACGTTAATTTGCGTTAATTTTTAACGTATAACGTATATTAATGCATTATTAACGTTAAATTGTTTGCAGGGTTATTTATGTCTTATAACCTGCACATATACTAATTCGTTTATTGTTTTGGTTATATTCAGCCCTTCTGTAACCTGTGTTTTTGGTGAAAACCTGGTATTCTTCACATAGGGGTAACTGCGAAGTGAAATAAAAGGGCAGAAAGTCTGGTATTCTTCGCCCATGTCAAGAATACCAGGATTTCATTTTTCGGTCGATATCTTTTATTAAATTTATCTTTATTAAGTGTTTTATGCGCGTGCGCGATGTCCTGTATTTTTTGAGGGGGATGATCTATTGATCAGTCAGTAGGACGGTTAGTAAGAAGGTGACGGGTGTAACTGTGTAAACAAGCCGCCGCGGTAACATATTCTCCTTTCCCTCAATTGGTAGGTAACAAAATCGTTTATTGTTTTGGTTAGAAAACCCTGTCTCGGTAACCTGCTCCTTTCCCAATTTGTAGGTATCAACGTCGTTTATTGTTTTGGTTAGAAATTACAGCCGCTGTAACCTGCTCTTTTCCTTCAATTGGAAGGTAATAAGTGTTTATAAATTCCCACATTCCCATCCACCTTCCCCTATTCTTTAATAAATAGTAAAATTAATAAAATTCTTAAATTTCATACATATTTTAAATGTAATATATTAATAAGAATCATTACCGTACTTAATTAATAATATTAATTATAATTAATATAATTAACTTTAACTATTAATAATGATAACTATTAACAAGAAAGATTTACGAAAAAAATATTGCAGCAAATGCTGTCCTGTATTGTTTTTAATAAATGATTAATGTTTCAACACCAACTAAATCTACGAAAGTTGTTTACATCTGAAACTATCCATCTTGCTGAGACAATCACAGAACTTTCATACCCGCCATCCTTCATCCTACTGTATATCGCATTTTTAATATATAATAATATGCCTTTGTGCATTTAGATGCATACCGATATGCCTGTACTGCTACTTCATATGATGATACTGATACGTAACAGGCAACCTGAAACGTGATCCCCTATTCAGCTATTGGCTATTTACCTAACAGACAGTTAGGTAAATATTATATATCTTTCTCCCTCCTGATTGGTTATAGGATCAGATGCTGTCAGATCAGATCAGATCAGATAAGGACAGACGTTTTATTCTACCTCCAGTCAGAACAAGCAATTGTTACTTGTAGACCTAGATAACTAGTAATTATATTATATTTAATTCAACTAATTGTTATAATAATTATAATGGACAACTGAGTTTGATATATTTGGAGCCGGTTGTGGGACGTAATAGTGAGCCATTGGTGGTTGTGGTGCGGAATAGTGAGCCATTGGTGGTTGTGGTGCGGAATACCGGTAGATCTTTGTTGGTTGATTGTTGGGATAGTTGCATTGTTGATTATTCATTTATTTCATTTATCATTTCATTTAAAAATATTAAGAAATTTACTTAAAAATATT
>JAUCBJ010005190.1:0-22057 GCA_032718475.1 Nemertoderma westbladi
AGATAAGATAATATTGCATTGATTGTTATATTTATATCTATTGAATTTGCGTCGTCTGAAAAAATTAGTTTTATTGATTGACTTACAGGCTCCTGGGTCAAGGTGATAACAAATGTGATATTGCGGATAAGGATTCAAAGTTGTTGAGTTTCTGGCTAACTTCGCGGGAAGGATGTGTGTAACATGGAACTCGTCTCGAGACGAAACGCTGAATAGGGTGCCCGTTTAGGAGGGGCGGTGGAGGGCAGGACCGGTAGACGACAGGCCTGTCCCAATGGAGTATGGTGCGAGGTAGACGCTGCTTCGGGGACCGTCTCTGGTATAGAGTTAGCCACACTGTCGACGCTGTCGCGACTAGCAGTGGACTCGGCACTGTTCACGGAGTCCCGACGGTCGTGGCCTCTAGACAGCGCGCCAGACGGGTCAACCTCGACAGACTCCTGTAACCATGGATGCGCCATTATCTGCTCCAGTGAGGGCCGCTCATTAGGCCGCACGCATAGACACCATTTCACTAGTTGCTTACACTCTGAAAAAGTAAAGATACATTTAATAGCAACGAATAAAAAGTATCGAGCCACCTTTATTATTAACTTTATTATTATAAATAACAATGTAACTTCATGAATTACAACCCACAAAGCCACACACCTGATAATTAATAACACGTTAGCTATCCAAATCAATCTATAAATGCAAGGTTAAACATTCTCAGCACGATCCTAGTTATTATGATATTATAGTAACGCGTGCTAACGGAGATTGATAACAGCAACGCATCGCATTAACATGCCGCCGTGACTTATCGCAGCTATTATTGGATAAATATGCAACATTTTTGTCGGACATGGGATTACTCGCGCCCCTCGGAACAACAGGCTTTATTCACCACTGATAAGCGTATCAACGGTTTCATTAAGATAGTTATCAACCTGTGGCGCTTTGAATAAACTCGAATTGTGTCCCTTCAATTCCAATTTGAATAAGGTGATCCCCCTGTTATGACCCAGAAGATTAATTCATGAGAAGCAACGAGATGGTAAATAAAGAAGTTGTTTCTTTTGCATTCGGTATGTGTGTTTCCTATCGATCGGTATACATAATTAAGCCACTGAGTATTTATCCATTACCTTTCACCCAAACAGAATTTCCGAAAGTTACATTTCAGTTCATGTGAGTTTTGGCATCTAGGTAGATATTGCACTGGAGAGTTTTTTTGTACTAAAATCTTTTTAAACGGTTTCTCAAGCTCAACACATTAAACAGTGAGTGAGGTGGTGTAGGATTAGTGGCGCACGCATTCCTCGCTCGGCTAACATTAGCATCCAGAAACAAAGTCGCCCCTAAAATATGTATTGAATAAGGATGGATAGTTTTACCTGGGAGTGGAAAGCCCGAAATAACCTTACATGTAACAACCAAGAGAGGGAAGCATAGACATGGAGATTCAGTGGCATGTAATGGGGAAGGAATTAAACAGTTACTAGCACCCCCCCCCCCCCCCCCCCCCCCCTTACACACCCACAAAGGAGTAAAATAATTACATTTTCAAAGGGAAGGAAGTGTATGTCAACTAACCAATAAGATTGGTATGGCAAAGAGTGACTCGAGTGATCATATAGATCAAAGAAACCGCGGCGTCCGAATGAAAAACTAATAATTTACTAGAATATAAATTAGCACAGGCGTGAGGTATGCATGAGAGATAAAGGTTAGCTGAAGTGCACACAATATAGCTGCTATGCAGACAGACTGTTACCAATATTGTGTCTATCCTAATTACACTTCAAAGCTTAATGTAAACGACCTGAACAGTACGCCCAAGTAAACAAACAATGTGGAAAATCTGTCTCAAGATATAGTCTGGTGAGTTATTGCAACCATCAGACTCTACTTCACAGTTGATGAAAAGGAAATTTATGCCAAGCCAGACAGCCATTAAAGCATAAACAAATACACAATCACGGCTGAGTTAATGCAATGAACGTTATAATGAGTGCCTTTCTACTTAATACGGTTGATCAAAAGAAATTCATCTCCAAGCCAGACAGACGGTCAATAATGTCAAAAAAACATACGCAATGACTTTCATCGGTGAAATCAATAATCCCCCCCCTTAAGAATTCTATTTTTAGTAAGTCGTTATTAACTTTTGGTATGTCATGATGTCTGGCTGCATAATTCAAAGAAACTCGTAACCGGGGCAGTGATTTCGGACTGGCTATTGGAGGTTGTTAGTGAATTTGAAGGTCACATGTTCTTACATTTCTTTAGTTATATGACATTTATGGTATCTAAGCAAATCAAACAAATCGCACAACGACATGTCATATTATTTATCTTAGTAAAGATCGCACCTTAAACAAATAAATTATTTGTAGGCAGTTGTATGGGGATTGTTTATAAATTCTTAACAATTATATACGCCGATAAATTCCCCTTGCAATGTTTAAATAATTAGGAATATACAATATCTATGCTGATAAAACAAACCATATAAAGAATTCCTAAGCCACCAAATTCCAGTAAAATCCCTGTGAATCAATATTATATTTAGTACGTCAAATTCTTTACATTTATGTAAGAGTTGTCAATAATTATTAGTCAGGAATGTCGAGTTGTCTATAGGATAATACGCCAAATATTTTAAATTCCAAGGTGTATAATTACCACAGATTTACTTACATCGAAACATTGTACTAAAGTGGACAACTATCTGGCAAGGAATATGGGAATAAGCATAGGAACATTGAACGATTCAGCGTGTTGGGAATTATGTGACTCTCCCAGCGGGGAAACTCAAGGCATTAATAATTCCTAAACCCTCGAAACTCAATTAATATAATATCATTTAATATATAATTTATGATATAAACAATGAATGCCATAACAGCGCAGTACCTAATGGCAGTTTGGTTTCGGATTAATGCCTATTTTTTAATAAATATTTTTATAACTTTTATTAATGTTGGGTTTGTATATACTCTGGTGTTTGGTATACACCAGAGTATCCAGAGACTTCCACCAAAAACACTTGTGGTGGAAGTACAGACAGGCGCTCTGATAAAGTTAACTTTGATGTTTTAGCCGCATCAGCAAAAAAGTGAAGAAATACACAAACAAATTTACAATAAAATTTAAACCAAAAATCTAGTTAATCTATAACTACATTCTGGTGATTAATATCATCATGTCATTCACTCGTTATTTTCACCTAAAACAAGATACTTTCTTGAGAAACACATCACGAATGAAGTTACCATACAATGTCGTAATAATTATTTGACAACCAACGGATGGCCAGTATAAGTACATCCCATTTTAATTCTTATGCCGAAAAAACAAGGAAATATGGGCAAAAATACCCCCAAAGGGGACATATTGATAATAATGATGATAAACTATCAAAAAATCGTTTTGACGTTTAGTTTGATAAGGATAGAGCTATAGCTACCCCCTTCCAGAACGATAGGTGCCCAGAGCTAAATCGCATGATGTCGCTTCTAGCCATGGTAATCAGGTGTGACATAAACACATGTTCCCAAAAATCGATTTGAGATGAGATAAAGATAAAGATTATAACAAACAATGGCTTCCGGAAATGCCTTTCCATTACAGTCCATTAACGCTAGCATTGATAAGTACTGAGGGAATGAAAGATTTGTAAAGGATTTGCCGAGTTATTTATTTATTCATCAAAAAATGTCAAGATATTTTTTCACGACCGGAATATAGTGATCGGAAGATCAATGGCAATAACAAGGTATAGTGTGCCGAGTAGTGTAGAATTGTATTCTATGGACCGACTGAATGACATTGAATTTACCTTTGTTCCTTCCAAACAAACCTTCATCCATGCGATAATCCAACGCCCACAACCACTGTAGAGCATTATCATATTGTCCTATTACATTACTGGCTCCAATACAACTGAGTTTCATCTGACAACACCAAAAATATGAATAAACTCAAATACAATTATGGACATTGACCTTGTACCGAGACCGAGTGAAGTTTATGGCGAATGTTATTAATGGATAACGCTGTTATTCATTCGTATATTTTCCTGTTTAATTATTGTGTAATTAGAATATGTCCGCCCAACAACTGTACACAATACACACCTTACCTCTAGCTGTAATGTAACCAAGGAGACTTTGATAGCAATCGATAACAACATATGGGCGCGTAGTTGGATCAGATACCATAGGCAACCAAGCCCCCCAACAAGTAATACAGTATACAAACTCCAGTATACTTTCCTCGTGTTTGTAAATAAGGGTTTGCCAGTAATAAAATGTCCCGTGGCCGTGTTTGCTAACACCATTCTCGCACTACATACCAAACATGACGCAGTTATGTAGATAGCTCTACCCAAGCCTGCAGCCACCCAAGCCCCTCCTTGGTATTATTACATTCCATAGTCAATCAATATATAATATAGGCAGCCTATGCACACACTAAAGGAGTGTTTTAGCAGGAATGGAACACCCAGCAACAAAGTCATCTTGATGATTAACTTACTAGTTAGTTAGTAAACAAAGTTGTAGGTTAGAAATGATTTGACTCAGTGCCACTAATGATAGAGACTTATTTGCTTCAGGAAACAATGATCGGTGGAGAGATAATTAATTCGTAACGACAAAAATAAGACTTTACGTTAACATAACGGATATGAGTACAGGCCCAATATAAATTAATTGTCAGCAGCAGCCAGCAGGGAACTGCCGCTGAGGATGTTTGTACTTTCGTAAACACGTGTATTTATTGTATAATGCGGGTTGTGGACGTCTTGGTTTATTTATTGTTCAAATAATTGTCGACAAAAATGGCAAGTTGTAGCGATCTCACCTAATAATATGGGGCGAGTTAGAACTGTATCATAGCTGTCTGTGTGAGGGTCAGAAGCCATAAATTGTGTCGGAAGTGATATAGTACCATCAGACTATATGTTGTTAGTACTTCTGCATTGCTTTTGGTGCCCTCAGTTCCTCAGTTAGACATGGCTGGCGTTGTGAGTACCTTCAAGAGGTATGTTTGAATTAATGTTCAAGAGAAACAATACAATAAATGCCCATGACTGGCTCTTTATGTTTTTGTTTTCTAGTACAACACAACCATTACCGGTACTATTAACGAAATACGATACGTATAGTGATGCTTGAATGCGCTCGCATTCACACTGTATACCTCTGGATTGTAATGGCAACTTCTTACTTATGTCCCCTCACCACAATATAACTTTTAGGCTTTTATCGATACACGGTGAGTAGTTTAGTAGTATCAGTATAGTAATGCGCTATATAGTTACTCAATCGTACAGGCGTGCTTCTGGCATGGGGGATGAGGTGTGACGATGCGTGCCCCATCATAAGTTCGTGTTAACGAGGCAAAACCGGGGCGCAGCAGTTATATGATATCATTTGTATTTCTACCAGATACAATTACAAAGCAAATCCTGTTGTAACGAGATACCATCGGCCGGGATGTTTTGCGTTGTCATTTCGGGAAATATCGTGGATAACTAACTTGTGGATAATTAAGTGTTTATTAACATTTACCAAAAACCATTGCTGATGACGTTAACGGTTTTAATTTTAAGATCAGCAGTATAACTCAGTAATTATAGTTTAATATAAACGCGCATATAAAATAAGGGAGCCTTCCTTATTTTATATACGCGTTTATATTAAACTATAATTACTGAGTTATACTGCTGATCTTAAAATTAAAATCGTTAGCGTATAATTTATTTTTTAGTAAATAAGTACAAATATGATTAAAGCACTTACTGTTAGAGGCGGGTCGTCTGAACATAAGGTTGCCCTCCACTATTTCGTCATCTCTCTCGAACGGAATGTCCCCTATTACCATGTCGTAAAGCAGGACACCGAGGGACCACGTAGTCGCCGGAAGTGCGTGGTAACGATGGAAACGGATCCACTCCGGGGGACTGTATACTCTCGTACCTGGAACCAATCAGAAGACGTTGATTAGTAATTAATAATAACTAGAACTAATTGAAATATAACTAGATAGTAATTAGGTAAGTTTCTTTAATTATAGAAAATACCGCTTTAGAGGGCGTGTACGAGGCACGTAATAGAACTCTATGGAGAGTAATAGCTTCTTTTTACGACGTGACCTACGGTCACGCATATAACGGCCGCCCCATATGGGTAAATGGCATATATCCAGGAGAACCATGTTTGTTTCTTGATTGTCAGCATGTGTTACATACTTCCTGTACACATAGAGCCCATATTCTGCCGTTTCGGATACCCTGGAGTTATTTATTTTTAGAAACGTAATATGATCAACAAGGGACGCCAATGCGACCGACAAAAGGATGATGCATATATAAATTCGATAAATTCTAAGAAATCATGCATCTGGAGTCAAACTGTCTTTAACAAGAGCAACCACGTTATCAGTCACACATATGGGATGTAGATGTAGAACAATGGGACATGGCACCCTGGTGGCATGTCATACTAATACATATTTTATATTTAATCATATTCCATCACATCCCTGCATTTGCGATGTAAGTTATTTATTTTTAGAAACGTAATATGATCAACAAGGGACGCCAATGCGACCGACAAAAGGATGATGCATATATAAATTCGATAAATTCTAAGAAATCATGCATCTGGAGTCAAACTGTCTTTAACAAGAGCAACCACGTTATCAGTCACACATATGGGATGTAGATGTAGAACAATGGGACATGGCACCCTGGTGGCATGTCATACTAATACATATTTTATATTTAATCATATTCCATCACATCCCTGCATTTGCGATGTAAGTTATTTATTTTTAGAAACGTAATATGATCAACAAGGGACGCCAATGCGACCGACAAAAGGATGATGCATATATAAATTCGATAAATTCTAAGAAATCATGCATCTGGAGTCAAACTGTCTTTAACAAGAGCAACCACGTTATCAGTCACACATATGGGATGTAGATGTAGAACAATGGGACATGGCACCCTGGTGGCATGTCATACTAATACATATTTTATATTTAATCATATTCCATCACATCCCTGCATTTGCGATGTAAATTAATAAATATATACAATATTCAATCCAAATATTATTAGAATAATCTCCCCGGGGCTCGGGGATGCATATTTCTGTGATGTGATGGATGGACAGACACAATTTAAACGATGTTCAAACTAATGTGAAATACTGTAATCTGAATATTAAGCAAACCTCCCAATGGGCGGGGGGGGGGGGGGGCATCACTCCTGTACTAAACTCCCATCAACTGCCATATTATGAGAAGCTTCACTATCTTAATTCCCAATTACTCCCCAAGCTTGGCCCACAACACATAAAGGTGTCTCGGAACATGGCCTCGTACTGTCTGCCATTAGTGTACGGCGGGTAAGCAAGTCTTAAATCAGTTCAATATTTTTACCCTAAACAGACCCCCCGGCCCCCACCCACTTTATGTTTATATAAATGAGTTTTAGACAAGTTAGACAGAAAGCCAGACGGCGTGAGAACATAGTGAACGAATGACTCATCATGAGACAAGAAAGTTACGTTGTAAGAATTCTATAGTAGGTGGATATAAATAAATCCCTTATATACTGCGGTATGTATATTTGACGATGTATGAAAATATCAAATGCGTCACAGACACAGACTAAATGCGTGACATGTTGACAATTATTGATACCGTAGTCTCAATACCCTTGCTGGGAACCTTTAATCGAGATCAAACTGGCTTTAAATGACAGATAACAATAATAACTTGACTCATATATTTCGATTGGGTTTAATTCACGTGGAAGATGTGGAAGGTGAAGGAGGATAATTCAGTTGACGGATTGTATATATTAGGGGGGGGGGGGGGGGGGGGGGGGGATGGTCAAGAAAAGAAAGTGCATTTTAAAAAAGTGCATTTTACTATATATGGGGAAATAAAGCAGGCTTATTACCCGCAGTATTTCATTGGATTGTCTCTGCAATCATACCGACCGGTTTCTGTTATATGATACATAAAGCACTCAATCAACTCAAAGTGAGGAAGTGTTGATATACAATACACATACACCCCCATCGGTTAGTATATAGGCGTGTCGTCACCGTCAGTGTTAGGTTGCTAATAATGTCAGTATGTCGGCACCAAAACCATTCTTAAGATCACAAATCAAACTCTGGACTTATTCAGTTCAGACTTACATATTCATACAAACCTCAAAGAACGTGATTATCTATAGATAAAGGCGGCTTACTGCATGCGATTATGAAAGTAACATGTGTGTTGATATAGTGAGTGCAATGGTTTATTCTAATCGGGACTGGAGAACAAAGAGAAACCGTGTCTGTGAATAAAAGCCTCGCTAACTATTGCGTAATCGGTAATTAGTTAACTTCGGAGGTTTACTTTCCTATTGTTCGACATTCCACTTGGATTACATGTCAATGAACTCACTCGATCGAACACGTGTTACTAACTCACTCAGACTCAATATATTAAACCGCTGTTATCTCTACGCAACAATCTCTATCTAATCTGTCTGCGCGATCACAAGACCGCAATATATACAGTATAGTATGGGAGGGACGGGACGGGACGGGACGGGACGGGACAGGACGGGACGGGATGGGACGGAACCCACACTGTAACGAGAGACGGGACGGGAAGGGACGGGACGGGACGGGAAGGGATGGGACGGAACCCACACTGTAACGAACCCCCACTGTAACGAACCCACACTGTAACGAATCCACACTGTAACGAACCACACTGTAACGAACCCATACTGTAACGAACCCACACTGTAACGAACCCACACTGTAACGAACCCACACTGTAACGAACCCACACTGTACCGAATCCACACTGTAACGAACCCACACTGTAACGAACCCACACTGTAACGAACCCACACTGTACCGAATCCACACTGTAACGAACCCACACTGTAACGAACCCCCACTGTACCGAATCCACACTGTAACGAACCCACAGCGCAACGAACTCACACTGTAACGAACCCACACTGTAACGAACCCCCACTGTAACGAACCCACACTGTAACAAACCCACACTGTACCGAATCCACACTGTAACGAACCCACACTGTAACGAACCCCCACTGTACCGAATCCACACTGTAACGAACCCACAGCGCAACGAACTCACACTGTAACGAACCCACACTGTAACGAACCCACACTGAACGAACCCACACTGTAACGAACCCATACTGTAACGAACCCACACTGTAACGAACCCCCACTGTAACGAATCCACACTGTAACGAACCCACACTGTAACGAACCCACACTGTACCGAACCCCCACTGTAACGAATCCACACTGTAACGAACCCCCACTGTAACGAACCCACACTGTAACGAACCCACACTGTACCGAACCCCCACTGTAACGAATCCACACTGTAACGAACCAACACTGTAACGAACCCATACTGTAACGAACCCACACTGTAACGAACCCCCACTGTAACGAATCCACACTGTAACGAACCCCCACTGTAACGAACCCATACTGTAACGAACCCACACTGTAACGAACCCACACTGTAACGAACCCACACTGTACCGAATCCACACTGTAACGAACCCACACTGTAACGAACCCACACTGTAACGAACCCACAGCGCAACGAACTCACACAGTAACGAACCCACACTGTAACGAACCCACACTGAACGAACCCACACTGTAACGAACCCCCACTGTACCGAACCCACACTGTAACGAACCCACACTGTACCGAATCCACACTGTAACGAACCCACACTGTAACGAACCCACACTGTAACGAACCCACACTGAACGAACCCACACTGTAACGAACCCCCACTGTAACGAACCCACAGCGCAACGAACTCACACTGTAACGAACCCACACTGAACGAACCCACACTGTAACGAACCCATACTGTAACGAACCCACACTGTAACGAACCCACACTGTAACGAACCCACACTGTACCGAATCCACACTGTAACGAACCCACACTGTAACGAACCCATACTGTAACGAACCCACACTGTAACGAACCCCCACTGTAACGAATCCACACTGTAACGAACCCCCACTGTAACGAACCCACACTGTAACGAACCAACACTGTAACGAACCCACACTGTAACGAACCCATACTGTAACGAACCCCCACTGTAACGAACCCACACTGTAACGAACCCACACTGTAACGAACCCACACTGAACGAACCCACACTGTAACGAACCCACACTGTAACGAACCCCCACTGTAACGAACCCCCACTGTAACGAATCCACACTGTAACGAACCAACACTGTAACGAACCCATACTGTAACGAACCCACACTGTAACGAACCCCCACTGTAACGAATCCACACTGTAACGAACCCACACTGAACGAACCCACACTGTAACGAACCCATACTGTAACGAACCCACACTGTAACGAACCCCCACTGTAACGAATCCACACTGTAACGAACCCCCACTGTAACGAACCCATACTGTAACGAACCCACACTATAACGAACCCCCACTGTAACGAATCCACACTGTAACGAACCCCCACTGTAACGAATCCACACTATAACGAACCCCCACTGTAACGAATCCACACTGTAACGAACCCCCACTGTAACGAATCCACACTGTAACGAACCAACACTGTAACGAACCCATACTGTAACGAACCCCCACTGTAACGAATCCACTCCACACTGTAACGAACCCACACTGTAACGAACCCACACTGTAACGAACCCATACTGTAACGAACCCACACTGTAACGAACCCACACTGTAACGAATCCACACTGTAACGAACCCACAGCGTAACGAACTCACACTGTAACGAACCCACACTGTAACGAACCCCCACTGTAACGAACCCACACTGTAACGAACCCACACTGTACCGAATCCACACTGTAACAAACCCACACTGTAACGAACCCACACTGTAACGAACCCACACTGTAACGAACCCACACTGTAACGAATCCACACTGTAACGAATCCACACTGTAACGAACCCCCACTGTAACGAACCCACACTGTAACGAATCCACACTGTAACGAACCCCCACTGTAACGAACCCCCACTGTAACGAATCCACACTGTAACGAACCCACACTGTAACGAACCCACACTGTACCGAATCCACACTGTAACAAACCCACACTGTAACGAACCCACACTGTAACGAACCCCCACTGTAACGAATCCACACTGTAACGAACCCACACTGTACCGAACCCACACTGTAACGAACCAACGCTGTAACGAACCCGCTCACTCACCATCGAACTCCTTATAGACCCCGTCCTTCATCCAAGCACCCGAGCCGAAGTCGATGAGTTTGATCTCCTTACTCTCCAGATCGACGAGGATGTTCTCGTCCTTTATGTCCCGATGGACGACTCCGCAGTTGTGGATCTCGTGGAGAGTGTGAACTAACACTCTAGAACGAAAAATAATCATTGATTACTAATAAGGCTCATCAAACAAACACCGACCAATTAGTTTGAAGAATTATAAGTATAATTATTATAACACGGAGGCTAGTTAACTATTATAAGCGTTTTATGTTCGACTTACTTGAAGAATTTACGACTCTCGTCTTCCCCTAAGGATCCCTTATCGGTGATGTAATCGAATAAATCCTTAACTGCCGTCGGCCGTTCCATAACTATAACGAATTTATCCGGAGTGTCGAACCAATCAATGAGTTCTATACAACCGGAAATACTGCGAACGCGATGGAGCAGACACACCTCCATAGGAACAGTCACCCCGTTTAACTACAAATATAACCAATTATAACGTAAATATTAAATAGGCCAGGCACCTAGCTGCCTAGGCTGCTAGGTACCAATTACTGGAACTAAATCATTCGTTTAACAGCTCGGTTCGTATACAGTTAGAGTACCGGTATACTCACCGTTCCCCAGTCTGTGACCTTTTCCTTGTGTATGTACTTGATGGCCACCGGTCTGTTGTCTTTCCTCACGAACCCGGAATAAACTGTGCCGAACCCCCCGCTCCCCAATTTCCCCTCCACCATGTACAACGACTCGAAGGTTTCTCCGTCCTCTCTGGCTTCAACCGCTGTGGGAATAAATAGGATATATACCGAACTGCTCGGTCGGATGTGTACCGGTATGTGAGTTTATGATGTACACTACCGGTATGCAGTAGAAAGGCCAACAGGTACCTGGTACTAGGGTAGAGTTATATTTACTTCAGAGTTATTTCACTTTGCAATTACAGAATTAATAAAAAACATATGACAGTTACTGGATACAGATACGGTAGCCAAAACAATTACTTCCCGTTTATTGTTTATAGGCTGATAGGGCCGTTTATAAATGACGTGACGTAATAGGGCAAGGAGAGAGAGAGAGAGAGAGAAGGAGGGGAGGGGGGGGGGGGGGGGGGGTACATGAAAATATAGAAATACGCGCCCATGTTGCATGTGGAGAATACCAGGATTTCGCTTTTCGGTCGACTTTTTATTGGAATTTTATATAGGGGCCTAGGCCTATGAAGATTTTTTATTTTTTTTATTTATCTTTTATTAAGCAGTTAAGTGTTTTATAGAGCTTATTTCTGTCTTATAACCTGTACATATACTAGGCCTAATTCATTTATTGTTTTGATTAGTTTCAGCTCTTCTGTAACCTGTGTTTTTGGTGAAAACCTGGTATTCTTCACATGGGGGTAACTGCAAAGTGAAATATAACGGCAGAAAGTCTGGAATTCTTCACATGGGCCGAAATAAGCGCAAAAAACATACTTTGTGGATTTTCTGGATTTTGAATTTATCTGCTTAACCTCACCGGTATGTCGGCCCATGTGAAGAATAGGCCTACCACAGTACCAGAATTTCTGCCATTATATTTCACTTTGCAGTTACCCCCCTGCCCCCATGCAGAATGCAGCCATGTGTTGAATAGGCCTACCAGGTTTTCACCAAAAACACAGGTTACAGAAGGGCTGAATCTAACCAAAACAATAAACGAATTAGTATATGTACAGGTTATAAAACAGAAAAAAGCGCTATAAAACACTTAGGCCGTAGTAGGCTAGGCCTGTATAAACAATATGATAAGCCTGTACGCAGTTTAAGCTATGACAGTATGAGCTACGTGCGTGCAGTACCGGTAGTGTAGGCCTGCGTTAGCAGTAGCAAAAAACAAAAAAGGTAGCATAGGCCTAGTACAGCAGGTTCAGCATCCGATCCGGTACTGCGTAGGTAATGGTAGGCTACTTTTAAAATTTAAACTTACGTTTAACTGAAGGTATACCGGTAGGCCTATTAGATTCCGTAGATGAATCCATTTGATGAGAAAGCTGTGAACTTTCCACCGCATTCATTCTGGAAGAGATGATGTACTGCAACGGCACCAACTTGCTGTAGAATAGATATGCCCTGCCCTACACCCCTATACTGCTATCGAAATAATAATAGAACTCTAAACTCCACTGAAGTTTGGAAGTAGAAACAGACAAGACAGTTTTGATCAATAATATTGACTCCAATTTAAATGGTAGAACAGTAGACTGGTAGAATAACAATAAAAACAAACTCCAAAAATATAACTCAATAATTAAACTGAATCTAAATTACAATCAATACTGATAACAACGCATGCTTCGCATACATAAACTTCAGGAGAAATGGCGGTAAATTCATACAACCCAAACAAATATTAGAAGTGGAATTCTCATCCAAACAGCCGAAGGCCTATCACGTCAACTCTACTATGATATTCATCCGCGTCATCAATACGTATCATATTCTTTATATTATTTACATAAATTAATTACCTAAATACTTGAATTTATGATTAGTAAATAACCTGTGAAGTAATTCACTCACAATTAATCAGAAAATGGAAGTTATTTCGATTCAAAATGAAGGAAAAATCTGTACTACATATTTTAATTATTGTAGCGGAGTATCGTCTATTTGGTATAAATGTACCGAAACCAACCGCGCATGCGCAGGAGTACTCTGATTCCAACCGTTGCTAACAACATCCCATTGATGATTGGAAAGCTTGCCTAGCAACCTTGTAAGCTTTCACGCCCTCCCCCTTAGACGATCTCTAAATATCAACAGCAAGCCTTGGTTGTAGCAACCGTTGCTATTTTGAATGCAAGAGTAATGTTGAGTCACGGCTAGCTGATTCACAATAGTAATTCTCAGTGAGTAAGGTAAGGTAAGATTGGTTGGCATGTGTGTCTTTGAATACGGGCGTATGGACGTGACGTAAGCCCTCTAGGAGTGATTAATAGGTTCCTGTCATTCTAAGAAAGACTGACAACATTATATAATTATGACGTTATTTTTTTAATCTGTTTATTATATTTAATAAATGATTAAATTATGATATGATAAATATGATATGATAAATATGATATGATAAATATGATATGATAAATATGATATGATAAATATGATATGATAAATATGATATGATAATATGTATATATACACATATATACATATTATATATATTTTCATATATATATATAATATATATAATTAATATTTCTACAATTGAATAAGAATAATAATAATGATTAAACAATCCCTGAAGGAGAGTAGCCTAGAATCAAAATTGATAAAAATTTCACCAAAAATAATTATATTACACCAAAATAAATAATGTGACCCAAAAAAAAATTATTCAACACCAAATAAAATAAAGTCATCCCAAATAAAATTATTCAAACACCAAAATAAATTTTTCAACACCAAAAACAATTATTCAACAACAAAACCAATTATTCGCACCAAAATAAATGACAAAACCCCCAAAATAAATACATTTTCCCCCAAAATAAGTACAAATTTTCCCAAAACAAATACATTTTCGCCTAAAATAAATACATTTCCCCCAAAACAAATACATTTTCGCCCAAAACAAATACATTTTCGTCCAAAATAAATAAATTTTCGCCCAAAATAAATAAATTTCCCCCAAATACATTTTCGCCCAAAATAAATAAATTTCCCCCCAAAACAAATACATTTTCGCTCAAAACAAATAAATTTTCGCCCAAAATAAATACATAATCCCCAAAATATATACTACTGCAGCAATAGGCAGCATTTCCGGGAAGGCCGGCAAAGGCGAAAAAGTCATTTATAACTCAGTGACTCAAAAATATACAGTTTAGGCCTATAAACAGACTCAGTTACAGACTCTCAGTTTTGTATAAATGTAGGTATAAATACTGTATAATAAATGAATATTTTGAAAAATTCATTTTCCATAAATATTTGTTTGTTTGTTGTTTTACTACTCATAAACAACAAAACTTACCACTTTAAACGAAATGTCATTTTAATCACATATGTCAGTATGTACAGTATCTACCGGGAGTGGAAGGTTTAGTGTTTTAAATATACTTTTAGTTTATTTTGAACAATAAAAGGGCCTAATGTACAGTACTTTTCCAGTAAATATTACTGCAGTTCACTTATTAATACAGGTTCCAAGCAAGGCCTACTGTATTTATTATAGTACAGTAGGACGTGCTACAAGTACCAGTTCTGTGGTACCTGTATGCATTACTGGTCTTCGTTGTGATTAACCGCGTCGTACTATTTACTTTCACTTTAGAATTGGACAGGAATTCCTACCATTTACTGAAAGCCTATCTATGGTGCATACAGTTACCGGTATTACTGTATATTAAATTAAATTATTATAAATAATTATTATGATTATACATGTTGTAAGATACTGTATGGCGGCAAATTTATTGGCTGCTGCTGCGCAGGTACGATTCAAAAGGGTCCTCAATGCCTTACGTCACGAAGCCAAATCGTCATCTTATGACGACAACAAGAAAGCCTACCGTTTGTCGGAAACTAAAGTAGACACTTTATGCCACGAATTTCATGTTTATCGGCTCTCCTCTAATGAAAAAGTACGAGTGAAAATTATCGATTTTGCGTGTAAAGTAATTTTGTCCGCCGGAGTTTTACACAACCGGTTTACAAACTATTTAGATGCGTAGTACAGTATCTATCCCCACTGTATTTGCCGTTTAATAAAATCAACAACCAAACGGCCCCTTAAAGCGCCAATTGTTACGTTTTTATGTCAACAAGGGGGGGGGGGGGGGGGGGGGGGGTTGATGTGAATTAAAAGAAGCGTAGACAACATACAGTATGCATACAGTAGTTGATTGTATTGTTGAAAGTACTGTACATTAGGCCCTTTTATTGTTCAAATTAAACTAAAAGTATATTTAAAACACTAAACCTTCCACTCCCGGTAGATACTGTGTACATACTGACATATGTGATTAAAATGACATTTCGTTTAAAGTGTTAAGTTTTGTTGTTTATGAGTAGTACAACAAACAAACAAATATTTTTCCAGTAAGAACCGATACCGACTCTCAGATAACTAACTGTTGAGGTTGACCCAAAGTAACACATAAAATTATAAATTCAACATTTTTAATTTTCTTCTTAATAGATTTAGAAAAATACACCCCTTAAAATTAAATCATTACTTATGAAAAACCACTTAAATTTAAATCATTATTTAGTAAGATACTGTACATTAATAAATTACTGTATTTATTACTGTATTTATTCCACAGAACCACCCTTCCCCTAGTCTGAACCTCAATCCAAATCCGAATATCAATTCAAATCCAAAACCGAATCCAAACCCGATATATGAACTGGCCTATAGAATGAATTTTTAAATAGAGATAGTTTGACCTCCCGACCACTAACTGTCCTGGGTGAGCAAGAATTGTTATTCTCGCTTTAATCATTAATTACCTGCAAGAGTTTTAAAAGTGCCTCAGTGATACAGTACAATATATCACACCGATTCCGCCGCAGTTATTATTCAACATTTAGTGAGCTATGTTGTTATCAATAGAAAACACGTTCGTGGGGCCTTCGCGCAGCACGAGGCTCAGTTATGAGATACAAATTATAATTGAGCAATTCTAACACAAAATCTGTATTTAAGAAATTAACCAAACCGCAACTACATCATAAGAGGGGAAAGTTGCTCGCTTTCAACCCCCTCCCCCCCCCCCCCCTTAATCTGCACCCCAAACCAAAGGCACACAGAGGATTGTTCACAGGTAGGTATTAACAAAAAATTTGTGTTTTAAAAGTAATATATTTTAGGCGTGGAGGCGACCAAATTTATAAGAAATATTATAACTTATCTTATGACGTTTTTCAGTAGTAATGATACTGAAATATTAATTTACCATGTCGATGTCACAACAAAATTATTTAGCTATATTTATTCTAAAGAATCTCCATTAAATACTCAGCCAATCATTTTGCGAGATAAACAATACGCAAGCTGTCTTATTACTCTAGGGCCTAACACTATTGCATGTCCTATAGAATTACACCTTGCTGGAATAGTGGTGAGGTTGAACTGGTCGGACTGATTCCTAGCCCGGCAAACACACCGGACTTGTTCTAGCACATATCTGATGTTTCAGCTAAATCAGTGATTGCACTTTGAGATATTTTGCCCTCTAGCGGCAGACTGGAGAACTGCAGACAGATGAGCCTCCCTGGGATGACGCATTGAATGAACTATTTTCCATAATTGACCTAACCCCCTAAGAGATAGCGTCAGTTCGCAAAGGCTCCGCCAACTTCGTGGCTCGGACCCTATACCCCATGCTATAAAATGTATTCGATCGATATACAATTATATATTAATCCGCTAGGTGGTGTCAAATTATTATTCTGCAATTTCGTATTGTACAGTACAGCAGCACCGTACCGGTAGGCCTATGTCATTACTTCGGAGTCTCTAGCCAATCCCCAATTAAATGTCTTAACTTTTCAATTTCGTAGAAGATAGACTTTATGATTCTCTACAAGCAACAAAAATTTCAGCTCTGGAAAATGAGGCGTTCCCGACAAATTTAACATTTTCTAAAAACCACATAATCTGTCGTAGCTGACGTCAGAATGCATGATTTTTCACCAAACTTTACAAATTTTCTAAACTTTCCCTCTACTACTTACCTACTATGTAAGTTTGGTTCAATTTCGAATCAGCGATGCCAATAAATTCGCGTTCAAATATTTACCAGACAGACGGACAGACAGACAGACGGACATGCCCCATTAGCCCTATATGAACCGTATGCCAAGGTTCCCCGACTACGTGTCTCGCCCCACAACATACCTTCACTATCTCCCATTCTATGGTTTTAGAAAAGTAATTCAATAAATATTATCAGAATGTGAAATGAAGTCTGCACTGCAGCACTGCATACCAACTCAACAACACCTAAAACAGTAAAAAAGGTGAAGAAAACGAAACCAGAAACCAGTGAGATGACAATGGTATGGTAATGCATTTACAGATTCGTGCATGACACTGAATAATCTGTCTGCCGTCAATTGAATCTGTTCAGAAGACTTCGGGCTGTCGGGCATCATGCTGTAGGATACTGAATCAATCCATTGAAATGTTTGAGGCTGTGAGGCCTTCGCGCAGTATGTGAGATACTGAAACAAATCCGTTGAAACGTTTAAGAGACCTTCGTGCTGCACGTACGTGGGGTACCTATACCTACTGCATACTGTAACAATCTGTTGAAACGTTTAACAGGCCATCATGAGCAGCATGTTGGATATTGAAACAATATATTGAAACGTTTAAGATACCTTCGCGCAGCACGTGGGGTACTGTGGATACGTCATGACTGGTCCTCTCTGTTGCAACAGCCAAGTGTGAGATCCAGCTTCACACTACAGCTGAGCAACAGGTATGAGGCTCTTGCCTCTGAGGCGGCAGATCACTGTGAGGGCTATACTGCCTTTACAGAAGCAGTTAAGTTAGTAGCTGCAGAAACAGTTCCTGTATACCCTCGAAACAGGAAAAGGGCCCCCTGGACTGACAAAAAAATTCAGAAGTGCCGAAATGACCTTCATAAGGCGCAGAAAGAGTCCCGACTCAAACAGACTACAGCGGCCAAGAATGCAGTTAAGGCTGCATCTAGGTCCCTGAACAGGCAGTACTCTGTTAATCTTCAGGAGCTAATAAACCAACAGGTTGATGCCATCAATGATGCTGACGACAGCAGGCAATCATCCCAGGCATGGAAATCGATCAATTTGCTTACTGGGCGGAAAAGCCAACCAACCACCAAGGTTAAGGCTGAATCACCAGCCGATCGCCTCAATGGTTGGAAAGCCCACTTTGAAAAGCTCCTCAATAATGACAGGGTATTGCCTGATAGCTTTATAGAAGTAAAAGTGTCTGAGTCTGTACTCCCAGATATTCCAATTGGCGATATCTCCTTTGCAGAAGTGAAGGCTGCTGCAAAGAGCATTAAGACCAATCGTGCCAGTGGAGTAGATGGTGTTCCCCCTGAGGTCTTTAAAATACCTGAGTGTTTAAAGCTCATCTGGCCCATCATAGTAGACATGTACCGAACAACAAAGAGTCCCACAAGAAATTAAAACAAATAAGTTGGTGCCAGTTCCCAAGAAGGGCAACCTAACACTCTATGGTTCTTTTCGGGGAATCTCATTGATCTCGATTACTGCAAAGCTATACAATAGGATTCTATTAAATCGCATCAGGGATCCCATTGAGAGACTGCTCCGTGGAAATCAGAATGGGTTCCGTAAAGGTCGTGGGACCACGGAGCCCATTTTGGCACTTAGAAGGATAATTGAAGAATTATCAAAAAAGAAAGACAGCCATCTGGTTGTTATCTTTGTTGACTTCTTCAAGGCCTTTGATTCAGTCTCTCGCTCACGTATGTTCAGCATACTTTCATTATATGGGATTCCTGATGAAATTATTGCAGCAATCAGATCAGTATACGATGGTTCGACAACATTTGTGTCTACTGTTGACGGTGACACAAAACCATTTGAAGTGTTATGGGGCGTCCTCCAAGGAGACACACTTGCACCATTCTTGTTCATTATTGTGGTTGACTATGTTCTACGCATGTCCTTAGATCATCATAATGATGATGGGGTGATGATAACTCCACCTACTGGATCCAGAAGTCGAGGAAATCCTGCCAAGTACCTAACTGATCTAGACTTTGCTGATGACTTAGGAGTACTCTCAGAATCATTAGAGGGAGCCCAACGGCTCCTCAGCTCATTAGAACATGCTGCTTCTAGTGTTGGTCTTTTTATTAACTCCAGAAAGACCAAAATTTTGACAGTTAACTTTGAAAGTCCGCAGCAAGTCTCTGATCGGATGAGCATAAGCTCAAAGGATGGTATGCATGAGCATGTGGACCACTTCTGTTACCTGGGATCATGGATCCGGAAGTCAGGTGAGGACCTTCGAATACGCAAAGGTAGCCTTGAATAGGCTTTCCAGGATTTGGAAGTCACCGAGAATTAATCGGAAACTTAAGGTCCGATTATTTAGAGCAGCAGTAGTTCCAGTACTCCTCTATGGGAGTCCATGCTGGGCTCTAACTGCTGAGGACACCAAATCGCTGGATGGCACATTCACAAGAATGCTACGCCGGGTTCATTGTGTCAAGTACAATGCACACATCTCCAACCAGACACTATATAACATTGGAGGTGTCTCATTGGTTCCCCCAAGCTTGACACTAGAACAAAATCGCCTCCGCTTTGCAGGACATTGCTTTCGCCGTGAGGATCAGCCAGTGCATAATCTTGTACTTTGGCAGCCTCATGGAGTGAATAAGCATGGTGGACAGCCCATGACTTTCTTGAGACGCATCTTAAAGGACACTGGCCTTGAAGATGCGGATGATCTAGCAAATGTCATGGGTGATAGGGAGTTGTGGCGGTGCAATTTTGTTGACAAACCGGCACAGCATTCTTAAAAATGCAGCTGCAATGTAGCATGCCGATCCTAGTAGTAGTAGTAGGGGTACTGTACCAATCTGTTGAAACGTTTAAGATACCTTTTGTGCAGCACGTTGGTTAACTATTACTGTAACAATCTGTCAGTCTGTTGAAGCGAAGAGACCTTCATGCAGCATGTTGGATACTGAAACAATCTATCGCGCAGTATACTGGTATATGAGATACTAAAACAATCCATTGAAACGTTTAAGAGACCTTCGTGCAGCACGTGGGGTACTGTAACAATCTGTTGAAACGTTTAAGACTGTAAGAGACCTCCATGCAGCATGTTGGATACCGGTACTCAAACAATCTATTGACAGATTGAAACGTTTACGTTTAAGACAGAGACCTTCGTGCACAGGCAGACAGGTGCAATATACTGGCAGACTGGTATATGAGATACTGAAACAATCCGTTGAAACGTTTAAGAGACCTTCGTGCAGCACGTGGGGTACTGTAACAATCTGTTGATAGTTTTAAGAGACCTCCATGCAGCACATTGGATACTGAAACAATCCGTTGAAACGTTTAAGAGACCTTCGTGCAGCGTGGAGTAACTATAACATTATGTTGAAACGTATAAGAAACCTTTGCGCAGCACGTGGGGTACTGTCTGACTGTAACAATCAGTTGAAACTTTTAGCTTTAGGAGACCTTCGTGCAGCATGTTTGATGCTGAAACAATCTGTTGAAACGTTTAAGAGACCTTCATTCATGCAGCACGTTGGATACTGAAACAATCTATTGACTGATTGAAACGTTTACGAGACCTTCGTGCTGCATACAGGTATATGGGATATTGTAAGCTACTGCTAGCTACATTTAAGTAGCTACATTTTAAAATAATGACTATACATTCCACATTCTGACATTATTCGCAATGTTATATTCTGGAATGCTTATTATATTGATTAATTCTGTAATTAATTTACTAATTGTATTATTATCAGCTGTTCAGAAATTTCATTACTATAGCTATAGCTACATTTAATTACAATAGCTGACAGGCTGAATAGTCACATTCAGACATTTGAACAAAAGGCAGAAAGGGAGCGGTTGGCCCTACATTATTTGCATTTAGATATTCTGGAATGCTTAGAATTAAAATTAATTGTTTTGGCACCTACGTACAGTCAGACAGTCGTACACCATGTCCTGGAATGT
>JAUCBJ010005191.1:0-64090 GCA_032718475.1 Nemertoderma westbladi
TTTCCAAGTAATTGTCTCAATATTTCCTCATTATTATCATTTTCATCCTCTTCTTCACTTTCCTGATCTTCACTTTCCTGATCTTCACTTTCTTCACCCTCTTCCTGACCTTCACTTTCTTCATCCTCTTCCCCACCTTCACTTCTTCATCCTCTTCCTGTTCTTCACTTTCTTCATCTTCCTGACCTTCACTTTCTTCGTCCTCTTCTTGAGCTTCACTTTCTTCATCCTCTTCCTGTTCTTCACTTTCTTCATTCTCTTCCTGACCTTCGCTTTCTTCACCCTCTTCCTGACCTTCACTTTCTTCGTCCTCTTCCTGTTCTTCACTTTCTTCATTCTCTTCCTGACCTTCGCTATCTTCACCCTCTTCTTGACCTTCACTTTCTTCATCCTCTTCCTGATCTTCCTGACCTTCACTTTCTTCGTTCTCAACTTCACTTTCTTCAACTTCATCCTGACCCTCACTATTTTCATTCTCCATCTCATCATCCTCTTCTTCTCCATCTTTCTCACTCAAATTTTCTTCATTTTCTAGGGGTAACTGTTTTTGTATCCCTATCAAAATATTCATAACTTTATGAAATTTATTTTCCATTGTCTGTTTTATCTTTAATATATCACGCTCATCTCTCTTTTTCTTTTCATCTTCACTAAAAATATCTTCGGATTTTTTAAATTTCTTTGGTAATGGATCCATTAGTTTCTCCTTTCTATGTCTTTCCATATGACGAGATAGATTGTCTTGTCTCATTTCTTTATTACAAACCAAACATCTTTCATCTCTATGCATTATATAGTAATGTCAATTGATTGTTTTGAATTTTCGCTAAATGAATAAAACGTTTATGAAAATAAATAAAACTTTTAAAAATAAAAATTAGAGAATGAATGGGAATGCGGTGAACGGGGGCTATTATAGAGGGAGGCTAGAATGGAGTTGTGAAAGAAGAATAATCTATTGCAAGCCAGATGTTTCTTGAATTTTTCTCAGGCGTATTTGGCAATGGTCGTGTGGTGTGTAATTAATGGTTGCAGTTGGCCTATGTGCGATTCGGGGTTACTGTTGGCGCGTAAGATGTAAACCTATGGTTTCCAATCTTACATGGTAACGAAGCTGGAGGCTTAAATAATTTACAGCTCGATGCAACCCCCACGTACACTTTGACATACAGTACCTCTATAAGGCGCAGAAAGAGTCCCGACTCAAACAGACAGAAAACGTAAGGGAAAGGCATGGGCAGCCTTGAATAGGCTTTCCAGGATTTGGAAGTCACAGAGAATTGATCGGAAACTTGAGGTCCGATTATTTAGAGCAGCAGTAGTTCCAGTACTCCTCTATGGGAGTCCATACTGGGCTCGAACTGCTGAGGACACCAAATCTCTGGATGGCACATTTACAAGCATGCTACGCCGGGTTCATTGTGTCAAGTACAATGCACACATCTCAAACTAGGCACTATATAACATTGGAGGTGTCTCATTGGTTCCCCCAAGCTTGACCCTAGAACAAAGTCGACCCCGCTTTGCAGGACATTGCTTTCGCCGTGAGGACCAGCCAGTGCATAATCTTGTGCTTTGGCCACCTCATGGAGTGAATAAGCATGGTGGACAGCCCATGACTTTCTTGAGACGCATCTTAAAGGACACTGGTCTTGAAGATGCGGATGATCTAGCAAATGTCATGGGTGATAGGGAGTTGTGGCGGTGCAATTTTGTCGATAAGCCGGCACAGCATTCTTAAAAATACAGCTGCAATGCAACATGCCGATCCTAGTAGTAGTAGTATGCCTCCAATGTTACTAACTTTGTCTACTGTTCAACTTGAGTTTTTACACTAAATACCCAAATGTACTCAATCATTCTCTCTCAATGATAACATATCAAATTGAAACTGTAATCTATGGGTAGTCACAGGCAGTAATTGTTACTTAACACTAATACCAGAATGGACGTCATACAAAACAACTCAACAGACAAATCACCCAATCAACTGACAGAGTTATGATACTGGAATATCTTTAGGTTCTTCCTGTTCTATCCTAAGTGCTTTTATATCACGTTAGATGGCGTGCGATGCCAAATGTATGTTTTAATATTGCGTAATCCATCTGATCTGCTGAGTGCTGATTCCTGATTGCTGACCAAGCTGCCAAGAACTATTCTAATTTGTTGTTTACTTTACACGTTCAGACGTTCTTAGCTTCTTGCTACCATAGTTATATAATTATTGCAATCGAAATAATCACGACACTGCACGACTGCACTACTGTTGTAGGTAAAGACTGAAAGAAGTAAAACTAATCTTTATTTACACCAAGTAGGCCTTGATTTACACTTGAGACTTGACTACCTACTGGCCTACCGGTACTACTACGCAAACTACTGCATAATATTTGATTTTAAAATAAAAACTGTATATGAAACCTGTCTTTGCTGTTTGCGGGGTACTACTGCTGTAACTGAAACGGTGTAACCTTGTGCTCCATTACCGGTACCAGGTACTGCCACAGTGCCACACCTGCACACCGACCTGCGGACTGCGGACAGACTATCTGACTATCAAGAGGTGCGCCCTCTATACCAAACGGCAAAACTGTATAACAAAGGCGGAACTTGAAGTTAGACTCTATTTCTATAAAGGGCCTCAAATATCAACACCGAAATTATGTTACCGGTACGATTTCTGATCGCCTCCCGTCCGATCTGCCGGTATCCCAACCGATTATCGACGCTCTCTTCCCGTTGTGTCAGCTCGCTCCCCGCCCGTTCCCATCTACCCTCTGTTGTACATAAACCCGTCCTACTTCGCGATCTCCCCGTCCACCGTCTCGCGTCTACCGGTACCGGTAGGCCTACAGCCCCCAGCGGTGCCGGTACCTGGTCCCGCATTAAGGAGCGCGCCACACGCCCAGCCACCGGGGAGGCCCATGCCTGGGGCCAGCTCGCCCTTATGGGCGCGGGCGCTCTGGGTCTGGCCGCCCTGTGTCTGTACGGCGTGCTGGGCGTCTCCGAGCAGGAAGGAGTGACCGAGCGGGCCGCGTTGTGGCCGGATTACGTGCGGCGACGGGTCCGCGCCACCTACGAGTACCTCGCTGCCGGGTTGGCCTTTACGACCGCCGGTGCCGTCGCAGCCACCCGCAGTCCCGTCGTTATGAACCTAATGATGCGCAACTCCCTGGTCTCCTTTGCCGTAACCATGGCGGCGATCATCGGTTCCGGGATGGTCGTCCGAAGTATTCCGTATAAACCCGGCGTCGGTGCCAAACAGTTGGCCTTCCTCGGCCACACCGCGCTGATGGGCGCTATTCTGGCGCCGTTGACGCTCCTCGGAGGCGCCGTAATGCTCCGCGCGGCGGCCTACACCGCAGGCGTTGTGGGCGGTCTCTCAGCCGTCGCGGTCTCCGCCCCTTCCGATAAGTTCCTCTACATGGGCGGGGCCCTCGGTATCGGGTTCGGGGTCGTCCTAGCGGCCACCGTCGCTAACCTCTTCCTCCCGCCCCACACCGCCCTCGGCTCCGGCCTCTACGCTCTCGGTGTTTACGGCGGACTCATCCTCTTCTCCGGGTTCCTCCTCTACACGACCCAACGGGCCGTCCACCTCGCCGAAAGCTACCCGATGACCCCCGGGGAGCGACAGGCCACCTTCCAGTACCCGGGGATGCGCCAGTTCGATCCCGTAGATAACTGCATGGGGATCTACGCCTCCATCCTAAACATATTCATTAGGATCGCCATGATAGTCGGTGGCGGCGGAGGCCGAAAGAAATAAGTTGCTTTACTTGCAAAACTCGTTACTCTAAAACGCAGCTGTTACTACAAAGACAAACGAGTTCACTTTACATTTCTAGTAATATAAACTTACTTTACTAGTAATATAAACTTACATTACAGCGCTCCTACAGCACCTAATGCATATTTATTATTAAATAATCGCGTTTTAGTCGCCTTCTTTCTATCAACTTAAACTTTTGCAACTCAATCGTCTATTTGAACGAATTCATCCATTTTTGTTCTTGTAAGTTTTGTTTTGGTTCAGCCACCGCAATGTTATTAGTCACTGTGGTTTACGTGCAAGCCGCACTAATAATATATCATTCAGCCACCGCAATGTTATTAGTCACTGTGGTTTATGTGCAAGCTGCACTAATAATATATCATTCAGCCACCGCAATGTTATTAGTCACTGTGGTTTACATGCAAGCCGCACTAATATATCATTCAGCCACCGCAATGTTATTAGTCACTGTGGTTTACGTGCAAGCCGCACTAATAATATATCATTCAGCCACCGCAATGTTATTAGTCACTGGTTTACATGCAAGCCGCACTAATAATAAATCATTCAGCCACCGTAATGTTATTAGTCGCTGTGGTTTACATGCAAGCCGCACTAATAATAAATCATTCAGCCATCGCAATGTTATTAGTCATTGTGGTTTACATGCAAGCCGCACTAATAATATATCATTCAGCCACCTTAATGTTATTAGTCACTGTGGTTTACGTGCAAGCCGCACTAATAATATATCATTCAGCCACCGCAATGTTATTAGTCGCTGTGGTTTACGTGCAAGCCGCACTAATAATATATCATTCAGCCACCGTAATATTATTAGTCACTGTGGTTTACGTGCAAGCCGCACTAATAATATATCATTCAGCCACCGCAATGTTATTAGTCACTGTGGTTTACATGCAAGCCGCACTAATAATAAATCATTCAGCCACCGTAATGTTATTAGTCGCTGTGGTTTACATGCAAGCCGCACTAATAATATATCATTCAGCCACCGCTATGTTTTTAGTCACTGTAGTTTACGTGCAAGCCGCACTAATAATATATCATTCAGCCACCGCAATGTTATTAGTCACTGTGGTTTACATGCAAGCCGCACTAATAATATATCATTCAACCACCGCATTGTTATTAGTCACTGTGGTTTACATGCAAGCCGCACTAATAATATATCATTCAGCCACCGCAATGTTATTAGTCACTGTGGTTTACATGCAAGCCGCACTAATAATATATCATTCAGCCACCGTAATATTATTAGTACTGTGGTTTACGTGCAAGCCGCACTAATAATATATCATTCAGCCACCGCAATGTTATTAGTCACTGTGGTTTACATGCAAGCCGCACTAATAATAAATCATTCAGCCACCGTAATGTTATTAGTCGCTGTGGTTTACATGCAAGCCGCACTAATAATATATCATTCAGCCACCGCAATGTTATTAGTCACTGTGGTTTACATGCAAGCCGCACTAATAATAAATCATTCAGCCACCGTAATGTTATTAGTCGCTGTGGTTTACATGCAAGCTGCACTAATAATATATCATTCAGCCACCGTAATGTTATTAGTCATAGTCACTGTGGTTTACGCGCAAGCCGCACTAATAATATATCATTCAGCCACCGCAATGTTATTAGTCACTGTGGTTTACATGCAAGCCGCACTAATAATATATCATTCAGCCACCGCAATGTTATTAGTCACTGTGGTTTACATGCAAGCCACACTAATAATATATCATTCAGCCACCGCAATGTTATTAGTCACTGTGGTTTACATGCAAGCCGCACTAATAATATATCATTCAGCCACCGCAATGTTATTAGTCACTGTGGTTTACATGCAAGCCGCACTAATAATATATCATTCAGCCACCGCAATGTTATTAGTCGCTGTGGTTTACATGCAAGCCGCACTAATAATAAATCATTCAGCCATCGCAATGTTATTAGTCATTGTGGTTTACATGCAAGCCGCACTAATAATATATCATTCAGCCACCGCAATGTTTTTAGTCACTGTAGTTTACGTGCAAGCCGCACTAATAATATATCATTCAGCCACCGTAATGTTATTAGTCACTGTGGTTTACATGCAAGCTGCACTAATAATATATCATTCAGCCACCGCAATGTTATTAGTCATAGTCACTGTGGTTTACGTGCAAGCCCCACTAATAATATATCATTCAGCCACCGTAATGTTATTAGTCGCTGTGGTTTACATGCAAGCCGCACTAATAATATATCATTCAGCCACCGTAATGTTATCGCACGCGATGCAAGTCGCATTTTTCCAAAATTCACTTTTTCTGGCTCTTATAAAATGCACTCTACCTAATGGTATAATCGAGAACACCGTATCTACTCTAGTTCTCGAGATGTTCAATGTAAAAAGGTCGTAAGTCACAACATATGTATGTATAGTGTTACAAAGGTAAAAGACCGTAAGTGCAATACAAAAGACCGCAACTACTTAAATTTATACAAAAAAACCGTCAGTCAACAAGACTTGTGGCTTTTTGTCATTGCAAAGATAATAAGAAAATGCACATCCGGTTTTATTGAAATATGTCTTTTGACTTGGTGGTTTTTTAATATTTGCAGAAAGGCGCGAAATTCAAAATCGAAATTTCACCAAGTATATAACTTGCGGTGTTTTATCATCATATAGCTCTATGCTACGGAACAATCTGCCTTCTAATGAACAGACATTGCATTGCATTAAGATAAACCCTAGGTAAACGTGACTACATTTTAATACTTAATTAGGGTTATATATCCTTGTAGTGGTAACAGTTTTGTTCTCATAATATTTATTGTGTATTATTATGCATATTGTTGACTTTTTGGGAAATTGTGTAGGAGGTGAAGGCGGTGGTGAAATCACCGCCTAATAAAATTTCGAGTTATCACCGTTAAAATGTAAGTCCAGCCAGAGGCTGACCAATAGTCAAACAGATTAGATTCTACCGAACATAAAAATTACATCATAAAGGAAATTACAGACCTCGAAAACCACAATAATTTAGCTCTGGTGTGCTTCCTTCATGCCAGACATTATTAACCAACCAGACCCCATACAGGTAGTTTTGAGTGGGAAGATTTAAACTTTCAAGGCAATTTTCTCGGAATGAAATTTTCCAGGCAAAAAACACTACTCTCATTTAAACGTTTTTGTAATTTTTGCTTCATATGATGGGTTTGTTTATAGTAAGTTTGTTTATATGTGTTCCATACCAATTAGGTATGTTTATATGCATTCCGTACCAGTTAGGTTTATTTATATGCATTCCATACCATTTTGGTTTATTTATATGCGTTCCATGTCGATTAGGTTTGTTTATATGCGTTCTGTACCAATTAGGTTTGTTAATATACATCCCATACCATTAGGTTTGTATATAAGCGTTCTGTACCAATTAGGTATGTTTATATGCGTTCCATACCAATTAGGTTTGTTTATAAGCATCCCATACCAATTAGGTTTATTTATATGCGTTCTGTACCGATTAGGCTTGTTTATATATGTTCAGTATACTGATTAGGTTTGTTTATATGTGTTCTGTACCAATTAGGTTTGTTAATATACATCCCATACCATTAGGTTTGTATATAAGCGTTCTGTGCCAATTAGGTATGTTTATATGTGTTCCATACCAATTAGGTATGTTTATATGCATTCCGTACCAGTTAGGTTTATTTATATGCATTCCATACCATTTTGGTTTATTTATATGCGTTCCATGTCGATTAGGTTTGTTTATATGCGTTCTGTACCAATTAGGTTTGTTAATATACATCCCATACCATTAGGTTTGTATATAAGCGTTCTGTACCAATTAGGTATGTTTATATGCGTTCCATACCAATTAGGTTTGTTTATAAGCATCCCATACCAATTAGGTTTATTTATATGCGTTCTGTACCGATTAGGCTTGTTTATATATGTTCAGTATACTGATTAGGTTTGTTTATATGTGTTCTGTACTAATTAGGTTTATTTATATGCGTTCCATACCAATTAGGTTTGTTTATAAGCATTCCATACCAATTAGGTTTATTTATATGCGTTCTGTACCGATTAGGTTTGTTTATATGCGTTCAGTATACCGATTAGGTTTGTTTATATGCCTTCCGTACCGATTATGTTTGTTTATAAGCGCTCCGTACCAATTATGTTTGTTTATAAGCGTTCCGTACCGATTAGGTTTGTTTATATGCGTTCAGTATACCGATTAGGTTTGTTTATATGCGTTCCATACCGATTATGTTTGTTTATAAGCGTTCCGTACCGATTAGGTTTGTTTATATACGTTCAGTATACCGATTAGGTTTGTTTATATGCGTTCAGTATACCGATTAGGTTTGTTTATATGCGTTCCATACCGATTATGTTTGTTTATAAGCGTTCCGTACCGATTAGGTTTGTTTATATACGTTCAGTATACCGATTAGGTTTGTTTATAAGCGTGCCGTACCGATTATGTTTGTTTATAAGCGTTCCGTACTGATTAGGTTTGTTTATATGTGTTCCGTACCGATTATGTTTGTTTATAAGCATTATGTTTGTTTATAGGCGTTTCGTACCAATTAGTTTGTTTATATGCGTTCTGTACCAATTAGGTTGGTTTATATGCATTCTGTACCAATTATGTTTGTTTATATGCGTTCCGTACCGATTATGTTTGTTTATAAACGTTCCATACCAATTAGGTTTGTTTATATGCGTTCTGTACCGATTAGGTTTGTTTATAAGCGTTCCGTACTGATTAGGTTTGTTTATATACGTTCCGTACCGATTATGTTTGTTTATAGGCGTTCCATACCAATTAGGTTTGTTTATATACGTTCAGTATACCGATTAGGTTTGTTTATATACGTTCAGTATACCGATTAGGTTTGTTTATATGCGTCCTGTACCAATTAGTTTGTTTATATGTGTCCCGTACCAATTAGTTTGTTTATATGCGTCCCGTACCAATTAGTTTGTTTATATGCGTTCCGTACCGATTATGTTTGTTTATAGGCGTTCCATACCAATTAGGTTTGTTTATATACGTTCAGTATACCGATTAGGTTTGTTTATATACGTTCAGTATACCGATTAGGTTTGTTTATATGCGTCCCGTACCAATTAGTTTGTTTATATGTGTCCCGTACCAATTAGTTTGTTTATATGCGTCCCGTACCAATTAGTTTGTTTATATGCGTTCCGTACCGATTATGTTTGTTTATAAGCGTTCCGTACCAATTATGTTTGTTTATAAGCGTTCCGTACCGATTATGTTTGTTTATATGCGTTCCATACCAATTATGTTTGTTTATATGCGTTCCATACCGATTAGGTTTGTTTATATGCGTTCCATACCAATTATGTTTGTTTATATGCGTTCCATACCGATTATGTTTGTTTATAAGCGTTCCATACCGATTAGGTTTGTTTATATGCGTTCTGTACCAATTATGTTTGTTTATATGCGTTCCATACCGATTATGTTTGTTTATATGCGTTCCATACCGATTATGTTTGTTTATATGCGTTCCATACCAATTATGTTTGTTTATATGCGTTCTGTACCAATTATGTTTGTTTATAAGCGTTCCATACCGATTAGGTTTGTTTATATGCGTTCTGTACCAATTATGTTTGTTTATATGCGTTTCATTCCAATTATGTTTGTTTATATGCGTTCCGTACCGATTATGTTTGTTTATAAGCGTTCTGTACCAATTATGTTTGTTTATAAGCGTTCCGTACCGATTATGTTTGTTTATATGCGTTCCATACCAATTATGTTTGTTTATATGCGTTCCATACCGATTAGGTTTGTTTATATGCGTTCCATACCGATTAGGTTTGTTTATATGCGTTCAGTATACCGATTAGGTTTGTTTATATGCGTTCTGTACCAATTATGTTTGTTTATAAGCGTTCCGTACCAATTATGTTTGTTTATAAGCGTTCCGTACCGATTATGTTTGTTTATATGCGTTCCATACCAATTATGTTTGTTTATATGCGTTCCATACCGATTAGGTTTGTTTATATGCGTTCCATACCGATTAGGTTTGTTTATATGCGTTCAGTATACCGATTAGGTTTGTTTATATGCGTTCTGTACCAATTATGTTTGTTTATAAGCGTCCCGTACCAATTAGTTTGTTTATATGCGTTCCGTACCAATTATGTTTGTTTATATGCGTTCCATACCGATTATGTTTGTTTATATGCGTTCCATACCAATTATGTTTGTTTATATGCGTTCTGTACCAATTATGTTTGTTTATAAGCGTTCCATACCGATTAGGTTTGTTTATATGCGTTCTGTACCAATTATGTTTGTTTATATGCGTTTCATTCCAATTATGTTTGTTTATATGCGTTCCGTACCGATTATGTTTGTTTATAAGCGTTCCGTACCAATTATGTTTGTTTATAAGCGTTCCGTACCGATTATGTTTGTTTATATGCGTTCCATACCAATTATGTTTGTTTATATGCGTTCCATACCGATTAGGTTTGTTTATATGCGTTCCATACCGATTAGGTTTGTTTATATGCGTTCAGTATACCGATTAGGTTTGTTTATATGCGTTCTGTACCAATTATGTTTGTTTATAAGCGTTCCGTACCAATTATGTTTGTTTATAAGCGTTCCATACCAATTAGGTTTGTTTATATGCGTTCCATACCGATTAGGTTTTTTTATATGCGCTCCGTACCGATTAGGTTTGTTTATATGCGTTCCGTACCGATTAGGTTTGTTTATATGCGTTCTGTACCAATTATGTTTGTTTATAAGCGTTCCGTACCAATTATGTTTGTTTATAAGCGTTCCGTACCGATTGGGTTTGTTTTTATGCGTTCTGTACCGATTAGGTTTGTTTATAAGCGTTCCGTACCGATTATGTTTGTTTATAAGCGTTCCGTACCGATTGGGTTTGTTTATATGCGTTCCGTACCGATTAATAGTTCCCTACCGTTTCAGATCATTTATATTCATTATCCTCCCACCCGAAGACGGAGGAGAACTTATATCGTCTCCAACAACTCGAACAACAATCCGAGTTCCTCTCAGAAACATCGTCGTCGGATTGGTCGCTCACCAACTCATACTCCAGTTGCTAGGCAACCTGCTACTGGAGCTAAACCCACCCAACGAGGTTAGTTAATTAGTTGGTCTGAAATGGTGCGAATGGATATTTAGATCAATAAATTGCGACTATTACAATACAATTTATAATAATTTTGTATAATTAATATATTTATATATTAGCAACTCAACATACATGAACATCAACAAAATGTAGGATAAGTTCACAATATACAAAAAAAGGGATTATAGCTTATAATAATGGGACGCAATTTAATAATAAATAATGCACTCTATGGCACTGTACCAACATGTTGTGTAAGACTTCTTCAAATCGTTAATTCATTCATCAATCAAATTATGTAACTATGACTGAATATGATTATCTATTTATGTAATTATGACCTGAATATGATTATATATTTATGTAATTATGACCTGAATATGATTATTTATTTATGTAATTATGACTGAATATGATTATATATTTATGTAATTATGACTGAATATGATTATTTATTTATGTAATTATGACTGAATATGATTATATATTTATGTAATTATGACTGAATATGATCATATATTTATGTAATTATGACCTGAATATGATTATATATTTATGTAATTATGACTGAATATGATTATATATTTATGTAATTATGACTGAATGAATATGATAATAAATAACTAGAGGATACTTATTTATAAATAACTATATAAAATATTACACTTATAGAGATATAATATAACCAATATTAGCACAAACAGTGTAATTAATATACTCTACTCGGTAAATCAACACCAAATAAATTGTGTACTTTTAGCAATGTTGTGCATAGCTAAAGTTGCTATCTCGAATCGCACCACCCAATCAATTATACGGTAATTATTCGTACCGCGTTGTATATATTGGTTTTTATGAGGAGGCCGGACACACAGACCACAATGTCCCCGTCCCGCAGACCCCATCGTCTCTTACCCTCCCGCACCGCAGCTGCTAAGTAACCCCGCGTCATCGCGTCCCAGCCCCCATACTCCCTGGGCTCCACCCACACTGGGTGGATTCCTCGCCACAGAACCATCTGATTGGCTAACAACTCGTTATCCACCACCGCTATGATTGGCTTCTCGGGCCGCAGAGCTGCTATCAGCTGGGCCGTTCTACCCGTAGTCGATAGAACTATAATGGCCGCGGCGTTGCTATCGCCACAGCTCTCCACCGCCCCTACTACTATCGCCTTAGTATCCGAGGAGCTGTGTAACCGCTGTTTTAGGTTGTCGTACCGGTACTGTACCGACTCAGCCTGTCTGCATATCCGGTCCGTCATTCCGACACTGTGTGCCGGGTAGCTGCCGCGGGATGTCTCGTCGCTCAACATCACGCAGTCTGTCCCGTCCAGAACCGCGTTGGCTACGTCCACACTCTCAGCTCGGGTCGGCAACGGACGCGTTGTCATCGATACCAACAGCTGACCCGCGACAACTACCGGCCGACCGCGCTCATTGGCTCGGGCTATCAGCGACTTCTGCGCTACGAACACTTTCTCTATGGTGATATCGGCCCCCAGATCCCCTCGGCCAATGAGAACTCCGTCAGCTGTCTCCAGGATATCGTCGTAGTTTCTTACCGCGACGATATTCTCAACTTTAGCTACAATATTTACGCCGCTGGTTCCAACTATATCCCTAACTAACTCGATATCCTCTCTGCGTTCCACCCCCGTAAGGAACACAAACTCGACGCCCCGCTCAACCCCCCAACGTATATCCGCAGTATCCTTCTCGGATATCACGGGGATATCTGTTAGATCGATATTCACTCGGAAACTCCCCGGGGATACCGGGCCCCCGCACGCGACCACGCATTGCAACTCCTCCGGCCCCACCGCAGCCACACGCAGCGCTATCATATAGCCGTCCAGGTAGACCGTCTGCCCTACTCGAACCCGTGAGAAAGCCACCCGGTTGTCTACCAGTATGCAGTGTCCCGTCGGTGCGGTAGGTGCACCAGTAGGTCGCAGCAGCACGCGGTCTCCTTGATACAGAACTCGTGATGAGTTACTGGTAAACGAGCCGTTGGTAACTCGACCCATCGTATCTATAGCGATAGCTACGCGTTCATTGGTCGACGTACTGTTGCTATGGTTATTCACGGCTTCTCTAACCATCGCGATGGTTTCAGCGTGGTACTCCCGCGGTTCGTCCCGCATTAATACGCGGAATATATCGACTCCGCTGGCGATCATGTCGGTTAGGGTTGCTACTGAGCGACAGGCCGGCCCAATACTGGCTGCGATACCGGTTAATCGCAGCGCCGATACCGGGGCCTCCACTCGCAGACTGCAGACGTGGTCTAGTTCGGTGACGTCATAGACGGTTGCCAGGATACCGGCATCGTCCGGGGTCTGCAGTCCATCGTCGTCCTCTTCCCTGCAGGCGCAGGGGGTGTCTATCTGTCCGCCTCCCAGATTTGGTAGGCGGACTTTATTTAAACGTCTGCGTAATTCCGGTGTTAGACACTCACCGCCGGACATATTTATGTCTATCTGTATTTATTTAATTTTGCTTTGATTTAAGTAGGCCTAGTGTAAGCTGTAAGTGGTTTAAGTTTTTTAATGTTTTTGGTTTAAGTGGATTTAGTAGTGACACGTACGGGAAAACAGCAGAAAACTGTAACTAAATATAATTAACTAATACCCCTAGTATTATTACTTAATTAGTTATATTACTGTATTACAGCACTAATGCTGTAAGTTAATAGTTCATTGCAATTTTATTACCAGTTCCGTACACGGAAGTAGGCCTAAGCCTAAACCTGTTCCTGTACATAAATATTAATATAGGCCTACCGATGACCTGTAGTTACCGGTGCTCAGATTCTATTCTATACCTTTACAATGAAGAGTTTAATTTTCCCTCCTCAGTATTTGGAAATGATTAACAACCAATCAATCACCAACTAAACAGGGCATGTCTCACGGGGCTGTAAATCAATTTCTTTTGAATAATTTAGATCATGCTGAAAATATTACATTTTGAATGTGGTTTGTTAAAAAAATAGAAACCTACGATTGATGTCTGATGATCAACTATGATTTGTAAAGAGAGTCAAAGCATTGTATATTAATTGGACTGTCAGTAGACAAACAACAAATATTGGTACACCTATGTACAGCTACACAAGGTAGACCATCTCTAAAGCAGATAGTATAATGTGATTGATAGGGGGGCAGTGCTACATGGATGGGAATATGAAATATATTCCAGCTCAAGGTAGTCTTGGAAACTAAGATTTACATTAGTCGTTAACGACATGCGACTGGGTGGTGGACGGGTTCCAGTCAGCCAAGTTCCCGACTCAGATTCCAGCCAATAACGGTAAATATTACCTTGAGCCAAAAGCTGCATAGATGAGCCTTGCCTATGCGTGTAGTATTAAAACCATATTGGATAAAACATTGCAATATATCTTAAGTTACGGTGGCTGAATAATTGTTGAAACTTTCAAGCTACTTTTTGGTTGACAAAAAATTAGCTAAAAAATATGAAGAGTATTTAGTGGCACAATTTAGCCACTGTAGTTAGTCACAAGGAGCCGAGGCCGAGCCCTTTTAATAATTTTATTTGTAATTTTGTTTACTCCACCACTCCACTCTATACCGCGGTTGTGACGAGTCCAGCTCGGCTCTGTAACATGGTGTTATTATTAAACCCAAATTATTTTGCTACATGATTGATAACCTGTTTAATATTCTTTTAATCAGGGCGACACCGAGAACGATTCATCCAAAGCCATTCCTACTAATCTTACACAGGATCAGCAGAGGACAATGTTGGACTGTCTGCTTGACAGCTATAAGGTATGTTAGTTATTATTGGTACTACGGTACTGTTGGTGAGTGGATTAAAGTTAAGTATGATTGATTGACAGTTGGGGAAGCCCTTAATTATAGACCTTCAACGCATTATACAGTATTATACTTTCAGTTCTACATTTTGCGTGAACCTTGGTGGGCTTTATTGGTGACTGGGTGGGTCTATTGGTGACTGGGTGGGTCTATTGGTGACTGGGTGGGCTTTATTGGTGACTGGGTGGGTCTATTGGTGACTGGGTGGGTCTATTGGTGACTGGGTGGGTCTATTGGCTATTAGTGACTGGGTGGGTCTATTGGTGACTGGGTGGGTCTATTGGTGACTTGGTGGGTCTATTGGTGACTGGGTGGGTCTATTGGTGACTGGGTGGGTCTATTGGTGATTGGGTGGGTCTATTGGTGACTGGGTGGGTCTATTGGTGACTGGGTGGGTCTATTGGTGACTGGGTGGGTCTATTGGTGACTGGGTGGGTCTATTGGTGACTGGGTGGGTCTATTGTTGACTGGGTGGGTCTATTGGTGACTGGGTGGGTCTATTGGTGACTGGGTGGGTCTATTGGTGACTGGGTGGGTCTATTGGTGACTGTGTGGGTCTATTGGTGACTGGGTGGGTATATTGGTGACTGGGTGGGTATATTGGTGACTGGGTGGGTCTATTGGTGACTGGGTGGGTCTATTGGTGACTGGGTGGGTCTATTGGTGACTGGGTGGGTCTATTGGTGACTGGGTGGGTCTATTGGTGACTGGGTGGGTCTATTGGTGACTGGGTGGGTCTATTGTGACTGGGTGGGTCTATTGGTGACTGGGTGGGTCTATTGGTGACTGGGTGACTATTGGTGACTGGGTGGGTCTATTGGTGACTGGGTGGGTCTATTGGTGACTGTGTGGGTCTATTGGTGACTGGGTGGGTCTATTGGTGACTGGGTGGGTCTATTGGTGACTTGGGTGGGTCTATTGGTGACTGGGTGGGTCTATTGTGACTGGGTGGGTCTATTGGTGACTGGGTGGGTCTATTGGTGACTGGGTGGGTCTATTGGTGACTGGGTGGGTCTATTGGTGACTGGGTGGGTCTATTGTGACTGGGTGGGTCTATTGGTGACTGGGTGGGTCTATTGGTGACTGGGTGACTATTGGTGACTGGGTGGGTCTATTGGTGACTGGGTGGGTCTATTGGTGACTGGGTGGGTCTATTGGTGACTGGGTGGGTCTATTGGTGACTGGGTGGGTCTATTGGTGACTTGGGTGGGTCTATTGGTGACTGGTGGGTCTATTGTGACTGGGTGGGTCTATTGGTGACTGGGTGGGTCTATTGGTGACTGGGTGACTATTGGTGACTGGGTGGGTCTATTGGTGACTGGGTGGGTCTATTGTGACTGGGTGGGTCTATTGGTGACTGGGTGGGTCTATTGGTGACTGGGTGGGTCTATTTGTGACTGGGTGGGTCTATTGGTGACTGGGTGGGTCTATTTGTGACTGGGTGGGTCTATTGGTGACTGGGTGGGTCTATTGGTGACTGGGTGGGTCTATTGGTGACTGGTGGGTCTATTGGTGACTGGGTGACTATTGGTGACTGGGTGGGTCTATTGGTGACTGGGTGGGTCTATTGGTGACTGGGTGGGTCTATTGGTGACTGGGTGGGTCTATTGGTGACTGGGTGGGTCTATTGGTGACTTGGGTGGGTCTATTGGTGACTGGGTGGGTCTATTGTGACTGGGTGGGTCTATTGGTGACTGGGTGGGTCTATTGGTGACTGGGTGGGTCTATTTGTGACTGGGTGGGTATATTGGTGACTGGGTGGGTCTATTGGTGACTGGGTGGGTCTATTGGTGACTGGGTGGGTCTATTGGTGACTGGGTGGGTCTATTGGTGACTGGGTGGGTCTATTGGTGACTGGGTGGGTCTATTGGTGACTGCGTGGGTCTATTGGTGACTGGGTGGGTCTATTGGTGACTGGGTGGGTCTATTGGTGACTTGGGTGGGTCTATTGGTGACTGGGTGGGTATATTGGTGACTTGGGTGGGTCTATTGGTGACTGGGTGGGTCTATTGTGACTGGGTGGGTCTATTGGTGACTGGGTGGGTCTATTGGTGACTATTGGTGACTGGGTGGGTCTATTGGTGTCTGGGTGGGTCTATTTGTGACTGGGTGGGTCTATTGGTGACTGGGTGGGTCTATTGGTGACTGCGTGGGTCTATTGGTGACTGGGTGGGTCTATTGGTGACTGGGTGGGTCTATTGGTGACTGGGTGGGTCTATTGGTGACTGGGTGGGTCTATTGGTGACTTGGGTGGGTCTATTGGTGACTGGGTGGGTCTATTGGTGACTTGGGTGGGTCTATTGGTGACTGGGTGGGTCTATTGTGACTGGGTGGGTCTATTGGTGACTGGGTGGGTCTATTGGTGACTGGGTGGGTCTATTTGTGACTGGGTGGGTCTATTGGTGACTGGGTGGGTCTATTGGTGACTGGGTGGGTCTATTGGTGACTGGGTGGGTCTATTGGTGACTGGATGGGTCTATTGTGACTGGGTGGGTCTATTGGTGACTGGGTGGGTCTATTGGTGACTGGGTGACTATTGGTGACTGGGTGGGTCTATTGGTGACTGGGTGGGTCTATTGGTGACTGGGTGGGTCTATTGGTGACTGGATGGGTCTATTGGTGACTGGGTGGGTCTATTGGTGACTGGGTGGGTCTATTGGTGACTGGGTGGGGCCCATGAAGGCCACTTCCGGACCTTCGTTTCGTTCAGACAATCTACTCAATACGAAATTGGCCGTAACTAGATAACGTAGACTATATTTTAAACTCTTAGTGAGGAGCAAAAATATAAAATTAAAAATTTATTAATAATTTCACTAAAATGTTTAATATTGAAATTTATTTGCAATACTATAACTATAATTAATTACAACGTGCGATTTAAGTAACAAATTAATTCGTTAAACATTCTGGGTTTTATTGTATTTTCAATAAATCGATAATTCAGATAAAATAAATTAAAGGTAACTTTTGAGATTAAAATGATATGTTCTAGAATATAGTATTATGTCCTTGTTTTTTTTTGAAGGAGATACGCCCTCAACGGGCAAAATTTCATTTAATTTAATTCTTATAAAAATATATATAATCCATAATATAAAACACAATAAATATTAGTAAAATTATTTGTTAAGTAAAACTATTATTCAATACCGGGAGAGGAGTCCGGACAATTGCGACCGGGACAATTGCGACCCGGACACTTGCGACCGGGACAATTACGACCGGGACAATTGCGACCCGGACAATTACGACCCGGACAATTGCGACCCGGACAATTGCGACCGGGACAATTGCGACCGGGACAATTGCGACCCGGACAATTGCGACCGGGACAATTGCGACCGGGACAATTGCGACCCGGACAATTGCGACCCGGACAATTGCGACCCGAACAATTGCGACCGGGACAATTGCGACCGGGACAATTGCGACCCGGACAATTGCGACCGGGACAATTGCGACCGGGACAATTGCGACCGGGACAATTGCGACCGGGACAATTGCGACCCGGACAATTGCGACCCGGACAATTGCGACCCGAACAATTGCGACCGGGACAATTGCGACCGGGACAATTGCGACCCGGACAATTGCGACCGGGACAATTGCGACCGGGACAATTGCGACCCGGACAATTGCGACCCGGACAATTGCGACCCGGACAATTGCGACCCGAACAATTGCGACCCGGACAATTGCGACCCGGACAATTGCGACCGGGACAATTGCGACCGGGACAATTGCGACCCGGACAATTGCGACCCGGACAATTGCGACCCGGACAATTGCGACCCGGACAATTGCGACCCGGACAATTGCGACCGGGACAATTGCGACACGGACAATTGCGACCCGGACAATTACGACCCGGACAATTGCGACCCGAACAATTGCGACCGGGACAATTGCGACCGGGACAATTGCGACCCGGACAATTGCGACCGGGACAATTGCGACCCGGACAATTGCGACCCGGACAATTACGACCCGGTCAATTGCGACCCGGTCAATTGCGACCCATCAATTTTTTCTAAAATCATGGTTCGCAATTAACCGGGTCGCAATTGACCTGGTCGCAATTGTCCGGGTTGCAATTGTCCGGGTCGCAATTGTCCGGGTCGCAATTGTCCTAATATCACCGGGAGAGACTGGTTATTAAAGCGAGTCAAGCAGCCGCAGCCGGTTTGCAAGAGGCAAAGCATTCAGGGAGCTACAGGTATGTACCAGACATTGTATATTTCAGCAGGTTGTACACTAAAGGCGCATAAACATCTGTCTGGATCAGGATCGTAACTGGATCAGGATCCCAACAGTCCTTAAAACAGCATAACTTGGCATGAATTCCGTAAGTTGACGGTTTCTGTATTGGCTATTTTTACATTCGGTAAAGGCGAATGCTGGCCCGTCGGAATAACGTTCGATGTAAAAGTTAAGGAGCTGTGTGTAACACAGCTAGAATAGGTGCTGTGTGTATACAACAACAACAAGGTGCTGTGTGTAACACAGCTAGAATAGGTGCTGCGTGTAACACAGCAACAACAAGGTGCTGTGTGTAACACAGCTAGAATAGGTGCTGTGTGTAACACAGCAACAACAAGGTGCTGTGTGTAACACAGCAACAACAAGGTGCTGTGTGTAACACAGCAACAACACGGTGCTGTGTGTAACACAGCTAGTATAGGTGCTGTGTGTAACATAGCAACAACAAGGTGCTGTCTGTAACACAGCTAGAATAGGTGATGTGTGTAATACTGCAACAACAAGGTGCTGTGTGTAACAGAGCAACAACAAGGTGCTGTGTGTAACACAACAACAAGGTGCTGTGTGTAACACAGCTAGAATAGGTGCTGTGTGTAACACAGCAACAACAAGGTGCTGTGTGTAACACAGCAACAACAAGGTGCTGTGTGTAACACAACAACAAGGTGCTGTGTGTAACACAGCTAGAATAGGTGCTGTGTGTAACACAGCAACAACAAGGTGCTGTGTGTAACACAGCAACAACAAGGTGCTGTGTGTTACACAGCAACAACAAGGTGATGTGTGTAACACAGCTAGAATAGGTGCTGTGTTTAACACAGCAACAACAAGGTGCTGTGTGTAACACAGCAACAACAAGGTGCTGTGTGTAACACAGCTAGAATAGGTGCTGTGTGTAACACAGCAACAACAAGGTGATGTGTGTAACACAGCAACAACAAGGTGCTGTGTGTAACACAGCTAGAATAGGTGCTGTGTGTAACACTGCAACAACAAGGTGCTGTGTGTAACACAGCAACAACAAGGTGCTGTGGTTAACACAGCAACAACAAGGTGATGTGCGTAACACAGCAACAACAAGGTGTTGTGTGTAACACAGCTAGAATAGGTGCTGTGTGTAACACAGCAACAGCAAGGTGCTGTGTGTAACACATCAACAACAAGGTGCTGTGTGTAACACAGCTAGAATAGGTGCTGTGTGTAACACAGCAACAACAAGGTGCTGTGTGTAATACAGCTCGAATAGATGCTGTGTGTAACACAGCAACAACAAGGTGCTGTGTGTAACACAGCTAGAATAGGTGCTGTGTGTAACACAGCAACAACAAGGTGCTGTGTGTAACACAGCAACAACAAGGTGCTGTGTGTAACACAGCAACAACAAGGTGCTGATTTAAGTTAAACGTTAAACGTTTCGGTTTCTCAGGTTTCCTGTGAATTCGATTCGCGACCTGGGTTAAAGTTCCTCGTACAGAAAGTCGCCCAACTGGACGTGGCCGCCAACCTGTACCGACAGACCGGCGCCAGTTACTCATACTACTACCGCAGTCTAGTCAAGTTATGTTACAAACTCTCGGACGAACTAACAAACGATACCGTTAGAAAGATATTAGAACAGGATCATACTCTCAACTATAAGACGCTATCCCAGTTAGTACCGGTCAACGGAAGCGATACTACGTCATCACGTGTGAGTGGGGATCGCGCGCAGCTGGTTAATCAGGCCAACCAGCTGACTAAACGGAAGTCCAACTCGTCTGTGTCCGATGAGTTTAACGAACCGCCCGAGTTGTGTTTCAATCCAACGAGTTCCGAAGGTGACCGGGTTAACTGGGTTCTCAAACGATTGTTTGCTATCTCTTACGAGGTGAGATTTACTAATGTTACGTTTACATCGAATTATTTACAGATATTTGGGTTGTTTACGCAGTAAACAATACGTTGTAGTCAGCTGTTATCAATTACCAATACGTTCCTACATTTTGTATCCCATTAGATATATTGAGGTGCCTTTTGATATGATTTTATTACAGGTGACCACTTCTTACGTAAATATGCATTTAGATCAACCGGGTGACCTCATAGATTCCCGTAAACTCGCCACTCAGCCCTTGTTCCTATTGGTTGCTGCCCATGACAACGAAAGTCCACTGAGTAAGAGTAAGAGATTCTTCCAGTCTACAATGTCCCGAAATCTAAAACAATACAGCGGTAAGTCATTGTTGTTATGGCAACGGAAAAGTAAACAATACAGCGGTGAGTCAGTGTTGTTATAGCAACGAAAGTAAACAATGCAGCGGTGAGTCATTGTTGTTATAGCAACGAAAGTAAACATTACAACGGTGAGTCAGTGTTGTTATAGCAACGAAGGTAAACAATACAGCGGTGATTCATTGTTGTTATAGCAACGAAAAGTAATCGGTGTAACTAAAACATGAATCACGGGAAGCAACCTGAAGGCTCCTCTCTCTTATTTGTTACCTGTAAGGCTGGGATGGTGCCACACTAACTCCCAGGGGTGAGCACTTCGTATCTATTCAACCCTTTTCTTTACTCCCACAGTATACGCCAAGTTCCCCCAGCTCGAAGCGACGCGAGTGACCGCACCACCAGGCCGGAAGTGTAGCTGCTTCTCAACAGATTCACTGATATTCAGTAGACCTACAGTACGTATTATTGTTGAGTAAATATATTTGTTTTTCGTTTTCTATTTACAGTTGACGATGAAGGAGAGGAAATGGAGATTAAAGTTCGCTACCCAGCGGTCAACCAGGAAACCGACACATCTCAATCCAAGGTTTCTTTATTCCAGTATTATGTGATTCTTTGTTATTATTTATTGGTTTGATTTGATGGCGAAATTTTACCAGTTTTAGAATCGCAAAAATATTAAGTTCCACATCTGTAAATTTCTGGAATTAAATTTCTGGGATTAAATTGGTATTGTTATGTTGTGTTTTATTATTAAATTATTTGATCTTGTTATATAATGTTAAAACTATAGATTACATTTGGAAGGGCCTCGTATTAAATAGTCAGCTATGTGACATTTCCTTCGATTTTTAATAGTATAGAGAACAGAATATGGATAAACATATCTATATAAGATAAGTAATAATAATTGGTGGCATCGCTAATATATAAAGCGGTAAAAGTAAAGTCATGAAATACATTAACATAAATAAAATAATGTAAAAATAAAATAAAGTGTATTATATCCCGCATTAGATGTACACCGTAGCAACCAATCAAACGATCGACAACCTAATGAAGGAATATAAGCGCCGCAAGGTGGCGCATTCTCGTTCTGTATTTGTCAGGAAATCCATGATGGAAAGAAGTGATACAGAAGATCTAAGTGGACCAATAGAAGATAGAGTTAGGTAAGGGTAGAGTTAGGTAAGGGTAGAGTTAGGTAAGGGTAGAGTTAGGTAAGGGTAGAGTTAGGTAAGGATAGAGTTAGGTAAGGGTAGAGTTAGGTAAGGGTAGAGTTAGGTAAGGGTATAGTTAGGTAAGGATAGAGTTAGGTAAGGGTAGAGTTAGGTAAGGGTAGAGTTAGGTAAGGGTAGAGTTAGGTAAGGGTTGAGTTAGGTAAGGGTATAGTTAGGTAAGGGTAGAGTTAGGTAAGGGTAGAGTTAGGTAAGGGTAGAGTTAGGTAAGGGTAGAGTTAGGTAAGGGTAGAGTTAGGTAAGGGTTGAGTTAGGTAAGGGTATAGTTAGGTAAGGGTAGAGTTAGGTAAGGGTAGAGTTAGGTAAGGGTAGAGTTAGGTAAGGGTAGAGTTAGGTAAGGGTAGAGTTAGGTAAGGGTAGAGTTAGGTAAGTAGGTAAGGGTAGAGTTAGGTAAGGGTAGAGTTAGGTAAGGGTAGAGTTAGGTAAGGGTAGAGTTAGGTAAGGGTATAGTTAGGTAAGGATAGAGTTAGGTAAGGGTAGAGTTAGGTAAGGGTAGAGTTAGGTAAGGGTAGAGTTAGGTAAGGGTTGAGTTAGGTAAGGGTATAGTTAGGTAAGGGTAGAGTTAGGTAAGGGTAGAGTTAGGTAAGGGTAGAGTTAGGTAAGGGTAGAGTTAGGTAAGGGTAGAGTTAGGTAAGGGTAGAGTTAGGTAAGTAGGTAAGGGTAGAGTTAGGTAAGGGTAGAGTTAGGTAAGGGTAGAGTTAGGTAAGGGTAGAGTTAGGTAAGGGTATAGTTAGGTAAGGATAGAGTTAGGTAAGGGTAGAGTTAGGTAAGGGTAGAGTTAGGTAAGGGTAGAGTTAGGTAAGGGTTGAGTTAGGTAAGGGTATAGTTAGGTAAGGGTAGAGTTAGGTAAGGGTAGAGTGGTAGGTAGAGTAGGTAAGGGTAGAGTTAGGTAAGGGTAGAGTTAGGTAAGGGTTGAGTTAGGTAAGGGTATAGTTAGGTAAGGGTAGAGTTAGGTAAGGGTAGAGTTAGGTAAGGGTAGAGTTAGGTAAGGGTAGAGTTAGGTAAGGGTAGAGTTAGGTAAGGAGGTAAGGGTAGAGTTAGGTAAGGGTAGAGTTAGGTAAGGGTAGAGTTAGGTAAGGGTAGAGTTAGGTAAGGGTAGAGTTAGGTAAGGGTAGAGTTAGGTAAGTAGGTAAGGGTAGAGTTAGGTAAGGGTAGAGTTAGGTAAGGGTAGAGTTAGGTAAGGGTAGAGTTAGGTAAGGGTAGAGTTAGGTAAGGGTAGAGTTAGGTAAGGGTAGAGTTAGGTAAGTAGGTAAGGGTAGAGTTAGGTAAGGGTATAGTTAGGTAAGGGTAGAGTTAGGTAAGGGTAGAGTTAGGTAAGGGTAGAGTTAGGTAAGGGTAGAGTTAGGTAAGGGTAGAGTTAGGTAAGTAGGTAAGGGTAGAGTTAGGTAAGGGTAGAGTTAGGTAAGGGTAGAGTTAGGTAAGGGTAGAGTTAGGTAAGGGTAGAGTTAGGTAAGGGTAGAGTTAGGTAAGGGTAGAGTTAGGTAAGTAGGTAAGGGTAGAGTTAGGTAAGGGTAGAGTTAGGTAAGGGTAGAGTTAGGTAAGGGTAGAGTTAGGTAAGGGTAGAGTTAGGTAAGTAGGTAAGGGTAGAGTTAGGTAAGGGTAGAGTTAGGTAAGGGTAGAGTTAGGTAAGGGTAGAGTTAGGTAAGGGTAGAGTTAGGTAAGGGTAGAGTTAGGTAAGGGTAGAGTTAGGTAAGGGTAGAGTTAGGTAAGGGTAGAGTTAGGTAAGGGTAGAGTTAGGTAAGGGTAGAGTTAGGTAAGGGTAGAGTTAGGTAAGGGTAGAGTTAGGTAAGGGTAGAGTTAGGTAAGGGTAGAGTTAGGTAAGGGTAGAGTTAGGTAAGGGTAGAGTTAGGTAAGGGTAGAGTTAGGTAAGGGTAGAGTTAGGTAAGGGTAGAGTTAGGTAAGGGTAGAGTTAGGTAAGGGTAGAGTTAGGTAAGGATAGAGTTAGGTAAGGGTAGAGTTAGGTAAGGGTAGAGTTAGGTAAGTAGGTAAGGGTAGAGTTAGGTAAGGGTAGAGTTAGGTAAGGGTAGAGTTAGGTAAGGGTAGAGTTAGGTAAGGGTAGAGTTAGGTAAGGGTAGAGTTAGGTAAGGGTAGAGTTAGGTAAGGGTAGAGTTAGGTAAGGGTAGAGTTAGGTAAGGGTAGAGTTAGGTAAGGGTAGAGTTAGGTAAGGGTAGAGTTAGGTAAGGGTAGAGTTAGGTAAGGGTAGAGTTAGGTAAGGGTAGAGTTAGGTAAGGGTAGAGTTAGGTAAGGGTAGAGTTAGGTAAGGGTAGAGTTAGGTAAGGGTAGAGTTAGGTAAGGGTAGAGTTAGGTAAGGGTAGAGTTAGGTAAGGGTAGAGTTAGGTAAGGGTAGAGTTAGGTAAGGGTAGAGTTAGGTAAGGGTAGAGTTAGGTAAGGGTAGAGTTAGGTAGTAGGTAAGGGTAGAGTTAGGTAAGGGTAGAGTTAGGTAAGGGTAGAGTTAGGTAAGGGTAGAGTTAGGTAAGGGTAGAGTTAGGTAAGGGTAGAGTTAGGTAAGTAGGTAAGGGTAGAGTTAGGTAAGGGTAGAGTTAGGTAAGGGTAGAGTTAGGTAAGGGTAGAGTTAGGTAAGGGTAGAGTTAGGTAAGGGTAGAGTTAGGTAAGGGTAGAGTTAGGTAAGGGTAGAGTTAGGTAAGGGTAGAGTTAGGTAAGGGTAGAGTTAGGTAAGGGTAGAGTTAGGTAAGGGTAGAGTTAGGTAAGGGTAGAGTTAGGTAAGGGTAGAGTTAGGTAAGGGTAGAGTTAGGTAAGGGTAGAGTTAGGTAAGGGTAGAGTTAGGTAAGGGTAGAGTTAGGTAAGGGTAGAGTTAGGTAAGGGTAGAGTTAGGTAAGGGTAGAGTTAGGTAAGGGTAGAGTTAGGTAAGGGTAGAGTTAGGTAAGGGTAGAGTTAGGTAAGTAGGTAAGGGTAGAGTTAGGTAAGGGTAGAGTTAGGTAAGGGTAGAGTTAGGTAAGGGTAGAGTTAGGTAAGGGTAGAGTTAGGTAAGGGTAGAGTTAGGTAAGGGTAGAGTTAGGTAAGGGTAGAGTTAGGTAAGGGTAGAGTTAGGTAAGGGTAGAGTTAGGTAAGGGTAGAGTTAGGTAAGGGTAGAGTTAGGTAAGGGTAGAGTTAGGTAAGGGTAGAGTTAGGTAAGGGTAGAGTTAGGTAAGGGTAGAGTTAGGTAAGGGTAGAGTTAGGTAAGGGTAGAGTTAGGTAAGTAGGTAAGGGTAGAGTTAGGTAAGGGTAGAGTTAGGTAAGGGTAGAGTTAGGTAAGGGTAGAGTTAGGTAAGGGTAGAGTTAGGTAAGGGTAGAGTTAGGTAAGGGTAGAGTTAGGTAAGGGTAGAGTTAGGTAAGGGTAGAGTTAGGTAAGGGTAGAGTTAGGTAAGGGTAGAGTTAGGTAAGGGTAGAGTTAGGTAAGGGTAGAGTTAGGTAAGGGTAGAGTTAGGTAAGGGTAGAGTTAGGTAAGGGTAGAGTTAGGTAAGGGTAGAGTTAGGTAAGGGTAGAGTTAGGTAAGGGTAGAGTTAGGTAAGGGTAGAGTTAGGTAAGGGTAGAGTTAGGTAAGGGTAGAGTTAGGTAAGGGTAGAGTTAGGTAAGGGTAGAGTTAGGTAAGGGTAGAGTTAGGTAAGGGTAGAGTTAGGTAAGGGTAGAGTTAGGTAAGGGTAGAGTTAGGTAAGGGTAGAGTTAGGTAAGTAGGTAAGGGTAGAGTTAGGTAAGGGTAGAGTTAGGTAAGGGTAGAGTTAGGTAAGGGTAGAGTTAGGTAAGGGTAGAGTTAGGTAAGGGTAGAGTTAGGTAAGGGTAGAGTTAGGTAAGGGTAGAGTTAGGTAAGGGTAGAGTTAGGTAAGGGTAGAGTTAGGTAAGGGTAGAGTTAGGTAAGGGTAGAGTTAGGTAAGGGTAGAGTTAGGTAAGGGTAGAGTTAGGTAAGGGTAGAGTTAGGTAAGGGTAGAGTTAGGTAAGGGTAGAGTTAGGTAAGGGTAGAGTTAGGTAAGGGTAGAGTTAGGTAAGGGTAGAGTTAGGTAAGGGTAGAGTTAGGTAAGGGTAGAGTTAGGTAAGGGTAGAGTTAGGTAAGGGTAGAGTTAGGTAAGGGTAGAGTTAGGTAAGGGTAGAGTTAGGTAAGGGTAGAGTTAGGTAAGGGTAGAGTTAGGTAAGGGTAGAGTTAGGTAAGGGTAGAGTTAGGTAAGGGTAGAGTTAGGTAAGGGTAGAGTTAGGTAAGGGTAGAGTTAGGTAAGGGTAGAGTTAGGTAAGGGTAGAGTTAGGTAAGGGTAGAGTTAGGTAAGGGTAGAGTTAGGTAAGGGTAGAGTTAGGTAAGTAGGTAAGGGTAGAGTTAGGTAAGGGTAGAGTTAGGTAAGGGTAGAGTTAGGTAAGGGTAGAGTTAGGTAAGGGTAGAGTTAGGTAAGGGTAGAGTTAGGTAAGGGTAGAGTTAGGTAAGGGTAGAGTTAGGTAAGGGTAGGTAGAGTTAGGTAAGGGTAGAGTTAGGTAAGGGTAGAGTTAGGTAAGGGTAGAGTTAGGTAAGGGTAGAGTTAGGTAAGGGTAGAGTTAGGTAAGGGTAGAGTTAGGTAAGGGTAGAGTTAGGTAAGGGTAGAGTTAGGTAAGGGTAGAGTTAGGTAAGGGTAGAGTTAGGTAAGGGTAGAGTTAGGTAAGGGTAGAGTTAGGTAAGGGTAGAGTTAGGTAAGGGTAGAGTTAGGTAAGGGTAGAGTTAGGTAAGGGTAGAGTTAGGTAAGTAGGTAAGGGTAGAGTTAGGTAAGGGTAGAGTTAGGTAAGGGTAGAGTTAGGTAAGGGTAGAGTTAGGTAAGGGTAGAGTTAGGTAAGGGTAGAGTTAGGTAAGGGTAGAGTTAGGTAAGGGTAGAGTTAGGTAAGGGTAGAGTTAGGTAAGGGTAGAGTTAGGTAAGGGTAGAGTTAGGTAAGGGTAGAGTTAGGTAAGGGTAGAGTAGGAGTAGGTAAGGGTAGAGTTAGGTAAGGGTAGAGTTAGGTAAGGGTAGAGTTAGGTAAGGGTAGAGTTAGGTAAGTAGGTAAGGGTAGAGTTAGGTAAGGGTAGAGTTAGGTAAGGGTAGAGTTAGGTAAGGGTAGAGTTAGGTAAGGGTAGAGTTAGGTAAGGGTAGAGTCAGGTAAGGGTAGAGTTAGGTAAGGGTAGAGTTAGGTAAGGGTAGAGTTAGGTAAGGGTAGAGTTAGGTAAGGGTAGAGTTAGGTAAGGGTAGAGTTAGGTAAGGATAGAGTTAGGTAAGGGTAGAGTTAGGTAAGGGTAGAGTTAGGTAAGGGTAGAGTTAGGTAAGGGTAGAGTTAGGTAAGGGTAGAGTTAGGTAAGGGTAGAGTTAGGTAAGAGTAGAGTTAGGTAAGGGTAGAGTTAGGAAGGGTAGAGTTAGGTAAGGGTAGAGTTAGGTAAGGGTAGAGTTAGGTAAGGGTAGAGTTAGGTAAGGGTAGAGTTAGGTAAGGGTAGAGTTAGGTAAGGGTAGAGTCAGGTAAGGATAGAGTTAGGTAAGGGTAGAGTTAGGTAAGGGTAGAGTTAGGTAAGGGTAGAGTTAGGTAAGGGTAGAGTTAGGTAAGGGTAGAGTTAGGTAAGGGTAGAGTTAGGTAAGGGTAGAGTTAGGTAAGAGTAGAGTTAGGTAAGGGTAGAGTTAGGTAAGGGTAGAGTTAGGTAAGGGTAGAGTTAGGTAATTGTAGAGTTAGGTAAGGATTAGTTAGTTAATTAATTAGTTAGGCATTACTTATTAACAGACAAACGACTAAATGTTACAGATATCAGCCAGTTATTATTTCTATTACTGTTTTCGTTATTAGGTAATACACATTTGTTTATTGCAGACAACAAGAAATTAACCGACAACAGCGGGTCAGTATAGTAGAAGACTCAGACGCCAGACAGCAGGCCTGGTCCGAGATGCTGCTCACCTACCTACAGTCCACCAACGATCTACCGATTCACTTACATAAGACCTTACTTCCTATTATATTCCCGTGTTTGATTCAACTGGTTTGTCATGTTACTGACCCTGTGGTCCGGCGTTGTCTATATGATTGGCTAGCCACGGTCGCCGCCATCTATCACATTGTATCTTAACTCTGTCTCGATCGGTTAGCCAACATTTATTAAAACAATTTTTGTTTGCAAATAAACGTTCTTATACATTCCAAATTTATTAACTTCATTAACTTAAACTCATACCGAGTGTATTAATATTTTGGTAAATTACAACCAGATGGAACATACGTATGTTTAATTACAACCAGATGGAACATACGTATGTCTAATTACAACCAGATGGAACATACGTATGTTTAATTACAACCAGATGGAACATACGTATGTTTAATTACAACCAGATGGAACATACGTATGTTTAATTACAACCAGATGGAACATACGTATGTTTAAGTTTTTTTGTTTATCTGTTTTCTGTGTATGAGTATGTTTTTATGTTTTGGTTGCAATGATTTAAGTCAATAATATTTTAGAATAATTATTATATCTCTATTTAGTTAGAACTAATAAGATTTTTGTGTGACAGGGTTTTTACGTTTGTATATTTTATCCTGGTTCACTATTATATTGATGCATTTACTTTATTACAGTTTCTACTATTTTAACCAAATAATGTATTTCCCGGACTTTGCAGTATTCCACTTTACGGTGCTGGTAGTTGTATAAAGCAGTTTTTTTAGCAATTTTGTTTCGTATGAGGCCGATAGAGTTATTATTTATTTATAAACAGCGGTACATTTATTTGATTATTTGATTCACCAGGTATTTTTTAACGTTTGTTTTATTTTCCCCTCCAATATTCATTGTTCATCTATTAATACAGGTAATCCAAGTTATCCCAGTATCGTTGCATCTCATTATCTTATTGATATTTTATTTATATTCATTAAATGGAACCACCGAACCGGATATTGTTTGAATGACTTTATAGACTCCCACTCCAGGGTGTGATCGGAACCACCGAACCGGTTATTGTTTGAATGACTTTATAGACTCCCACTCCAGGGTGTGATCGGAACCACCGAACCGGTTATTGTTTGAATGACTTTATAGACTCCCACTCCAGGGTGTGATCGGAACCACCGAACCGGTTATTGTTTGAATGACTTTATAGACTCCCACTCCAGGGTGTGATCGGAACCACCGAACCGGTTATTGTTTGAATGACTTTATAGACTCCCACTCCAGGGTGTGATCGGAACCACCGAACCGGTTATTGTTTGAATGACTTTATAGACTCCCACTCCAGGGTGTGATCGGAACCACCGAACCGGTTATTGTTTGAATGACTTTATAGACTCCCACTCCAGGGTGTGATCGGAACCACCGAACCGGTTATTGTTTGAATGACTTTATAGACTCCCACTCCAGGGTGTGATCGGAACCACCGAACCGGTTATTGTTTGAATGACTTTATAGACTCCCACTCCAGGGTGTGATCGGAACCACCGAACCGGTTATTGTTTGAATGACTTTATAGACTCCCACTCCAGGGTGTGATCGGAACCACCGAACCGGTTATTGTTTGAATGACTTTATAGACTCCCACTCCAGGGTGTGATCGGAACCACCGAACCGGTTATTGTTTGAATGACTTTATAGACTCCCACTCCAGGGTGTGATCGGAACCACCGAACCGGTTATTGTTTGAATGACTTTATAGACTCCCACTCCAGGGTGTGATCGGAACCACCGAACCGGTTATTGTTTGAATGACTTTATAGACTCCCACTCCAGGGTGTGATCGGAACCACCGAACCGGTTATTGTTTGAATGACTTTATAGACTCCCACTCCAGGGTGTGATCGGAACCACCGAACCGGTTATTGTTTGAATGACTTTATAGACTCCCACTCCAGGGTGTGATCGGAACCACCGAACCGGTTATTGTTTGAATGACTTTATAGACTCCCACTCCAGGGTGTGATCGGAACCACCGAACCGGTTATTGTTTGAATGACTTTATAGACTCCCACTCCAGGGTGTGATCGGAACCACCGAACCGGTTATTGTTTGAATGACTTTATAGACTCCCACTCCAGGGTGTAATCGGAACCACCGAACCGGTTATTGTTTGAATGACTTTATAGACTCCCACTCCAGGGTGTGATCGGAACCACCGAACCGGTTATTGTTTGAATGACTTTATAGACTCCCACTCCAGGGTGTGATCGGAACCACCGAACCGGTTATTGTTTGAATGACTTTATAGACTCCCACTCCAGGGTGTGATCGGAACCACCGAACCGGTTATTGTTTGAATGACTTTATAGACTCCCACTCCAGGGTGTGATCGGAACCACCGAACCGGTTATTGTTTGAATGACTTTATAGACTCCCACTCCAGGGTGTGATCGGAACCACCGAACCGGTTATTGTTTGAATGACTTTATAGACTCCCACTCCAGGGTGTGATCGGAACCACCGAACCGGTTATTGTTTGAATGACTTTATAGACTCCCACTCCAGGGTGTGATCGGAACCACCGAACCGGTTATTGTTTGAATGACTTTATAGACTCCCACTCCAGGGTGTAATCGGAACCACCGAACCGGTTATTGTTTGAATGACTTTATAGACTCCCACTCCAGGGTGTGATCGGAACCACCGAACCGGTTATTGTTTGAATGACTTTATAGACTCCCACTCCAGGGTGTGATCGGAACCACCGAACCGGTTATTGTTTGAATGACTTTATAGACTCCCACTCCAGGGTGTGATCGGAACCACCGAACCGGTTATTGTTTGAATGACTTTATAGACTCCCACTCCAGGGTGTGATCGGAACCACCGAACCGGTTATTGTTTGAATGACTTTATAGACTCCCACTCCAGGGTGTGATCGGAACCACCGAACCGGTTATTGTTTGAATGACTTTATAGACTCCCACTCCAGGGTGTGATCGGAACCACCGAACCGGTTATTGTTTGAATGACTTTATAGACTCCCACTCCAGGGTGTGATCGGAACCACCGAACCGGTTATTGTTTGAATGACTTTATAGACTCCCACTCCAGGGTGTGATCGGAACCACCGAACCGGTTATTGTTTGAATGACTTTATAGACTCCCACTCCAGGGTGTGATCGGAACCACCGAACCGGTTATTGTTTGAATGACTTTATAGACTCCCACTCCAGGGTGTGATCGGAACCACCGAACCGGTTATTGTTTGAATGACTTTATAGACTCCCACTCCAGGGTGTGATCGGAACCACCGAACCGGTTATTGTTTGAATGACTTTATAGACTCCCACTCCAGGGTGTGATCGGAACCACCGAACCGGTTATTGTTTGAATGACTTTATAGACTCCCACTCCAGGGTGTGATCGGAACCACCGAACCGGTTATTGTTTGAATGACTTTATAGACTCCCACTCCAGGGTGTGATCGGAACCACCGAACCGGTTATTGTTTGAATGACTTTATAGACTCCCACTCCAGGGTGTGATCGGAACCACCGAACCGGTTATTGTTTGAATGACTTTATAGACTCCCACTCCAGGGTGTGATCGGAACCACCGAACCGGTTATTGTTTGAATGACTTTATAGACTCCCACTCCAGGGTGTGATCGGAACCACCGAACCGGTTATTGTTTGAATGACTTTATAGACTCCCACTCCAGGGTGTGATCGGAACCACCGAACCGGTTATTGTTTGAATGACTTTATAGACTCCCACTCCAGGGTGTGATCGGAACCACCGAACCGGTTATTGTTTGAATGACTTTATAGACTCCCACTCCAGGGTGTGATCGGAACCACCGAACCGGTTATTGTTTGAATGACTTTATAGACTCCCACTCCAGGGTGTGATCGGAACCACCGAACCGGTTATTGTTTGAATGACTTTATAGACTCCCACTCCAGGGTGTGATCGGAACCACCGAACCGGTTATTGTTTGAATGACTTTATAGACTCCCACTCCAGGGTGTGATCGGAACCACCGAACCGGTTATTGTTTGAATGACTTTATAGACTCCCACTCCAGGGTGTGATCGGAACCACCGAACCGGTTATTGTTTGAATGACTTTATAGACTCCCACTCCAGGGTGTGATCGGAACCACCGAACCGGTTATTGTTTGAATGACTTTATAGACTCCCACTCCAGGGTGTGATCGGAACCACCGAACCGGTTATTGTTTGAATGACTTTATAGACTCCCACTCCAGGGTGTGATCGGAACCACCGAACCGGTTATTGTTTGAATGACTTTATAGACTCCCACTCCAGGGTGTGATCGGAACCACCGAACCGGTTATTGTTTGAATGACTTTATAGACTCCCACTCCAGGGTGTGATCGGAACCACCGAACCGGTTATTGTTTGAATGACTTTATAGACTCCCACTCCAGGGTGTAATCGGAACCACCGAACCGGTTATTGTTTGAATGACTTTATAGACTCCCACTCCAGGGTGTGATCGGAACCACCGAACCGGTTATTGTTTGAATGACTTTATAGACTCCCACTCCAGGGTGTAATCGGAACCACCGAACCGGTTATTGTTTGAATGACTTTATAGACTCCCACTCCAGGGTGTAATCGGAACCACCGAACCGGTTATTGTTTGAATGACTTTATAGACTCCCACTCCAGGGTGTGATCGGAACCACCGAACCGGTTATTGTTTGAATGACTTTATAGACTCCCACTCCAGGGTGTGATCGGAACCACCGAACCGGATATTGTTTGAATGACTTTATAGACTCCCACTCCAGGGTGTAATCGGAACCACCGAACCGGTTATTGTTTGAATGACTTTATAGACTCCCACTCCAGGGTGTGATCGGAACCACCGAACCGGTTATTGTTTGAATGACTTTATAGACTCCCACTCCAGGGTGTAATCGGAACCACCGAACCGGTTATTGTTTCAATGACTTTATAGACTCCCACTCCAGGGTGTAATCGGAACCACCGAACCGGATATTGTTTGAATGACTTTATAGACTCCCACTCCAGGGTGTAATCGGAACCACCGAACCGGATATTGTTTGAATGACTTTATAGACTCCCACTCCAGGGTGTAATCGGAACCACCGAACCGGTTATTGTTTCAATGACTTTATAGACTCCCACTCCAGGGTGTAATCGGAACCACCGAACCGGATATTGTTTGAATGACTTTATAGACTCCCACTCCAGGGTGTAATCGGAACCACCGAACCGGTTATTGTTTCAATGACTTTATAGACTCCCACTCCAGGGTGTAATCGGAACCACCGAACCGGATATTGTTTGAATGACTTTATAGACTCCCACTCCAGGGTGTAATCGGAACCACCGAACCGGTTATTGTTTCAATGACTTTATAGACTCCCACTCCAGGGTGTAATCTATTAGATTAAAGGGTGGAGCCTTTCTATTAGTTGGCAACTACCATTTATTGTAACGGAGGTAGAGGATGTATTGTCGTTAATATTTTTTAACCTTTTAACTTTTATTCAACTATCTTCAGTCTTTTAAGTCTAATATACTAGTAAAATAATTTCAACATTAGTTAACTCCACTATTTACAGGTCATTATTATAATATTAGCACGTCATAATATTGAGTCATTTGGAATTCGATGGATTCTACTAGGCAAGAACTGATGTTAATTGTTATATTCTGAGTGTGCTGATTGCTTTTCAGTGTGCTGATTGCTTTTCAGTGTGCTGATTGCTTTTCAGTGTGCTGATTGCTTTTCAGTGTGCTGATTGCTTTTCAGTGTGCTGATTGCTTTTCAGTGTGCTGATTGCTTTTCAGTGTGCTGATTGCTTTTCAGTGTGCTGATTGCTTTTCAGTGTGCTGATTGCTTTTCAGTGTGCTGATTGCTTTTCAGTGTGCTGATTGCTTTTCAGTGTGCTGATTGCTTTTCAGTGTGCTGATTGCTTTTCAGTGTGCTGATTGCTTTTCAGTGTGCTTATTTCTTTTGATTATTTTAGTATAATATATGCTTATAGTTGTTTGTTCTAATTAAGTACAAAAACGGTAACATTAGCATTTATTCAGTTTTCGCTTTGTAACATTAAAATATTGAAATTAAACTTCATACATACTTGCAAAGTATTTTATAGTGTTATGATTTATATCTGCCTTTTATTGGCGTTATTAATTGATCAAGGTCAAGGGGTTTTAGTGTTACAATTAAGGATGTCTTATGTTGGCTCTTACGTGTTACTGTCTCCCAACAGTTGAGGATAAAGATAAACATTGTTTATTGAAACGTCTGCAATACACTATGACACTACTACTAGGATCGGCATGCTGCATTGCAGCTGCATTTTTAAGAATGATATGCCGGCTTGTCGACAAAATTGCGCCGCCACAACTCCTTATCACCCATGACATTTGCTAGATCATCCGCATCTTCAAGGCCAGTGTCCTTTAAGATGCGTCTCAAGAAAGTCATGGGCTGTCCACCATGCTTATTCACTCCATGAGGCTGCTAAAGTACAAGATTATGCACTGGCTGGTCCTCACGGCGAAAGCAATGTCCTGCAAAGCGGAGGCGATTTTGTTCTAGTGTCAAGCTTGGGGGAACCAATGAGACACCTCCAATGTTATATAGTGTCTGGTTGGAGATGTGTGCATTGTACTTGACACAATGAACCCGGCGTAGCATTCTTGTGAATGTGCCATCCAGAGATTTGGTGTCCTCAGCAGTTAGAGCCCAGCATGGACTCCCATAGAGGAGTACTGGAACTACTGCTGCTCTAAATAATCGGATCTTAAGTTTCCGATTAATTCTCGGTGACTTCCAAATCCTGGAAAGCCTATTCAAGGCTGTCCATGCCTTTCCCTTACGTATTTGAAGGTCCTCTGTCAAAATTTTGGTCTTTCTGGAGTTAATAAAAAGACCAACACTAGAAGCAGCATGTTCTAATGAGCTGAGGAGCCGTTGGGCTCCCTCTAATGATTCTGAGAGTACTCCTAAGTCATCAGCAAAGTCTAGATCAGTTAGGTACTTGGCAGGATTTCCTCGACTTCTGGAGCCAGTAGGTGGAGTTATCATCACCCCATCATCATTATGATGATCTAAGGACATGCGTAGAACATAGTCAACCACAATTATGAACAAGAATGGTGCAAGTGTGTCTCCTGGAGGACGCCCCATAACACTTCGAATGGTTCTGTGTCACCGTCAACAGTAGACACAAATGTTGTCGAACCATCGTATACTGATCTGATTGCTGCAATAATTTCATCAGGAATCCCATATAATGAAAGTACTACTATAAACCACTATAACACCTTTTGTGGCTGAAAGTCCTTACACCATTGTTTTTTCTAAGGATGTCCTAGCTATAATGATCAATGTTTATGTTGGCTCTTACGTGTTACTGTCTCCCAACAGTTAAGGATGACCTAGCTATATAATGATCTATGTATATGTTGGCTCTTACGTGTTACTGTCTCCCAACAGTATTGGATGACCTAGCTATATAATGATCAATGTTTATGTTGGCTCTTACGTGTTACTGTCTCCCAACAGTATTGGATGACCTAGCTATATAATGATCAATGTTTATGTTGGCTCTTACGTGTTACTGTCTCCCAACAGTTAAGGATTAATGTTTATGTTGGCTCTTACGTGTTACTGTCTCCCAACAGTTAAGGATGACCTAGCTATATAATGATCAATGTTTATGTTGGCTCTTACGTGTTACTGTCTCCCAACAGTTAAGGATGACCTAGCTATATAATGATCAATGTTTATGTTGGCTCTTACGTGTTACTGTCTCCCAACAGTATTAGATGACCTAGCTATATAATGATCAATGTTTATGTTGGCTCTTACGTGTTACTGTCTCCCAACAGTTAAGGATGGCCTAGCTATATAATGATCAATGTTTATGTTGGCTCTTACGTGTTACTGTCTCCCAACAGTATTGGACGACCTAGCTATATAATGATCAATGTTTATGTTGGCTCTTACGTGTTACTGTCTCCCAACAGTATTGGATGACCTAGCTATATAATGATCAATGTTTATGTTGGCTCTTACGTGTTACTGTCTCCCAACAGTTAAGGATGACCTAGCTATATAATGATCAATGTTTATGTTGGCTCTTACGTGTTACTGTCTCCCAACAGTTAAGGATGACCTAGCTATATAATGATCAATGTTTATGTTGGCTCTTACGTGTTACTGTCTCCCAACAGTTAAGGATGACCTAGCTATATAATGATCAATGCTTATGTTGGCTCTTACGTGTTACTGTCTCCCAACAGTTAAGGATGACCTAGCTATATAATGATCAATGCTTATGTTGGCTCTTACGTGTTACTGTCTCCCAACAGTTAAGGATGGCCTAGCTATATAATGATCAATGTTTATGTTGGCTCTTACGTGTTACTGTCTCCCAACAGTTAAGGATGACCTAGCTATATAATGATCAATGCTTATGTTGGCTCTTACGTGTTACTGTCTCCCAACAGTTAAGGATGACCTAGCTATATAATGATCAATGTTTATGTTGGCTCTTACGTGTTACTGTCTCCCAACAGTATTGGATGACCTAGCTATATAATGATCAATGCTTATGTTGGCTCTTACGTGTTACTGTCTCCCAACAGTTAAGGATGACCTAGCTATATAATGATCAATGTTTATGTTGGCTCTTACGTGTTACTGTCTCCCAACAGTTAAGGATGACCTAGCTATATAATGATCAATGCTTATGTTGGCTCTTACGTGTTACTGTCTCCCAACAGTATTGGATGACCTAGCTATATAATGATCAATGTTTATGTTGGCTCTTACGTGTTACTGTCTCCCAACAGTTAAGGATGACCTAGCTATATAATGATCAATGTTTATGTTGGCTCTTACGTGTTACTGTCTCCCAACAGTATTGGATGACCTAGCTATATAATGATCAATGTTTATGTTGGCTCTTACGTGTTACTGTCTCCCAACAGTATTGGATGACCTAGCTATATAATGATCAATGTTTATGTTGGCTCTTACGTGTTACTGTCTCCCAACAGTTAAGGATGACCTAGCTATATAATGATCAATGTTTATGTTGGCTCTTACGTGTTACTGTCTCCCAACAGTATTGGATGACCTAGCTATATAATGATCAATGTTTATGTTGGCTCTTACGTGTTACTGTCTCCCAACAGTTAAGGATGACCAGCTATATAATGATCAATGTTTATGTTGGCTCTTACGTGTTACTGTCTCCCAACAGTTAAGGATGACCTAGCTATATAATGATCAATGTTTATGTTGGCTCTTACGTGTTACTGTCTCCCAACAGTTAAGGATGACCTAGCTATATAATGATCAATGTTTATGTTGGCTCTTACGTGTTACTGTCTCCCAACAGTTAAGGATGACCTAGCTATATAATGATCAATGTTTATGTTGGCTCTTACGTGTTACTGTCTCCCAACAGTTAAGGATGACCTAGCTATATAATGATCAATGTTTATGTTGGCTCTTACGTGTTACTGTCTCCCAACAGTTAAGGATGACCTAGCTATATAATGATCAATGTTTATGTTGGCTCTTACGTGTTACTGTCTCCCAACAGTTAAGGATGACCTAGCTATATAATGATCAATGTTTATGTTGGCTCTTACGTGTTACTGTCTCCCAACAGTTAAGGATGACCTAGCTATATAATGATCAATGTTTATGTTGGCTCTTACGTGTTACTGTCTCCCAACAGTTAAGGATGACCTAGCTATATAATGATCAATGTTTATGTTGGCTCTTACGTGTTACTGTCTCCCAACAGTATTGGATGACCTAGCTATATAATGATCAATGTTTATGTTGGCTCTTACGTGTTACTGTCTCCCAACAGTTAAGGATGACCTAGCTATATAATGATCAATGCTTATGTTGGCTCTTACGTGTTACTGTCTCCCAACAGTTAAGGATGACCTAGCTATATAATGATCAATGCTTATGTTGGCTCTTACGTGTTACTGTCTCCCAACAGTTAAGGATGACCTAGCTATATAATGATCAATGTTTATGTTGGCTCTTACGTGTTACTGTCTCCCAACAGTTAAGGATGACCTAGCTATATAATGATCAATGCTTATGTTGGCTCTTACGTGTTACTGTCTCCCAACAGTTAAGGATGACCTAGCTATATAATGATCAATGTTTATGTTGGCTCTTACGTGTTACTGTCTCCCAACAGTATTGGATGACCTAGCTATATAATGATCAATGTTTATGTTGGCTCTTACGTGTTACTGTCTCCCAACAGTTAAGGATGACCTAGCTATATAATGATCAATGTTTATGTTGGCTCTTACGTGTTACTGTCTCCCAACAGTATTGGATGACCAGCTATATAATGATCAATGTTTATGTTGGCTCTTACGTGTTACTGTCTCCCAACAGTATTGGGATGACCTAGCTATATAATGATCAATGTTTATGTTGGCTCTTACGTGTTACTGTCTCCCAACAGTATTGGATGACCAGCTATATAATGATCAATGTTTATGTTGGCTCTTACGTGTTACTGTCTCCCAACAGTTAAGGATGACCTAGCTATATAATGATCAATGTTTATGTTGGCTCTTACGTGTTACTGTCTCCCAACAGTATTGGATGACCAGCTATATAATGATCAATGTTTATGTTGGCTCTTACGTGTTACTGTCTCCCAACAGTTAAGGATGACCTAGCTATATAATGATCAATGTTTATGTTGGCTCTTACGTGTTACTGTCTCCCAACAGTATTGGATGACCTAGCTATATAATGATCAATGTTTATGTTGGCTCTTACGTGTTACTGTCTCCCAACAGTGTTGGATGACCAGCTATATAATGATCAATGTTTATGTTGGCTCTTACGTGTTACTGTCTCCCAACAGTTAAGGATGACCTAGCTATATAATGATCAATGTTTATGTTGGCTCTTACGTGTTACTGTCTCCCAACAGTTAAGGATGACCTAGCTATATAATGATCAATGTTTATGTTGGCTCTTACGTGTTACTGTCTCCCAACAGTATTGGATGACCAGCTATATAATGATCAATGTTTATGTTGGCTCTTACGTGTTACTGTCTCCCAACAGTTAAGGATGACCTAGCTATAATGATCAATGTTTATGTTGGCTCTTACGTGTTACTGTCTCCCAACAGTATTGGATGACCAGCTATATAATGATCAATGTTTATGTTGGCTCTTACGTGTTACTGTCTCCCAACAGTTAAGGATGACCAGCTATATAATGATCAATGTTTATGTTGGCTCTTACGTGTTACTGTCTCCCAACAGTTAAGGATGACCTAGCTATATAATGATCAATGTTTATGTTGGCTCTTACGTGTTACTGTCTCCCAACAGTTAAGGATGACCTAGCTATATAATGATCAATGTTTATGTTGGCTCTTACGTGTTACTGTCTCCCAACAGTTAAGGATGACCAGCTATATAATGATCAATGTTTATGTTGGCTCTTACGTGTTACTGTCTCCCAACAGTTAAGGATGACCTAGCTATATAATGATCAATGTTTATGTTGGCTCTTACGTGTTACTGTCTCCCAACAGTATTGGATGACCAGCTATATAATGATCAATGTTTATGTTGGCTCTTACGTGTTACTGTCTCCCAACAGTTAAGGATGACCTAGCTATATAATGATCAATGTTTATGTTGGCTCTTACGTGTTACTGTCTCCCAACAGTTAAGGATGACCTAGCTATATAATGATCAATGTTTATGTTGGCTCTTACGTGTTACTGTCTCCCAACAGTTAAGGATGACCTAGCTATATAATGATCAATGTTTATGTTGGCTCTTACGTGTTACTGTCTCCCAACAGTATTGGATGACCTAGCTATATAATGATCAATGTTTATGTTGGCTCTTACGTGTTACTGTCTCCCAACAGTATGGATGACCTAGCTATATAATGATCAATGTTTATGTTGGCTCTTACGTGTTACTGTCTCCCAACAGTTATTGGATGACCTAGCTATATAATGATCAATGTTTATGTTGGCTCTTACGTGTTACTGTCTCCCAACAGTTAAGGATGACCTAGCTATATAATGATCAATGTTTATGTTGGCTCTTACGTGTTACTGTCTCCCAACAGTATTGGATGACCTAGCTATATAATGATCAATGTTTATGTTGGCTCTTACGTGTTACTGTCTCCCAACAGTTAAGGATGACCTAGCTATATAATGATCAATGTTTATGTTGGCTCTTACGTGTTACTGTCTCCCAACAGTTATGGATGACCTAGCTATATAATGATCAATGTTTATGTTGGCTCTTACGTGTTACTGTCTCCCAACAGTTAAGGATGACCTAGCTATATAATGATCAATGTTTATGTTGGCTCTTACGTGTTACTGTCTCCCAACAGTTAAGGATGACCTAGCTATATAATGATCAATGTTTATGTTGGCTCTTACGTGTTACTGTCTCCCAACAGTATTGGATGACCTAGCTATATAATGATCAATGTTTATGTTGGCTCTTACGTGTTACTGTCTCCCAACAGTTAAGGATGACCTAGCTATATAATGATCAATGTTTATGTTGGCTCTTACGTGTTACTGTCTCCCAACAGTATTGGATGACCTAGCTATATAATGATCAATGTTTATGTTGGCTCTTACGTGTTACTGTCTCCCAACAGTTAAGGATGACCTAGCTATATAATGATCAATGTTTATGTTGGCTCTTACGTGTTACTGTCTCCCAACAGTATTGGATGACCTAGCTATATAATGATCAATGTTTATGTTGGCTCTTACGTGTTACTGTCTCCCAACAGTTAAGGATGACCTAGCTATATAATGATCAATGTTTATGTTGGCTCTTACGTGTTACTGTCTCCCAACAGTATTGGATGACCTAGCTATATAATGATCAATGTTTATGTTGGCTCTTACGTGTTACTGTCTCCCAACAGTTAAGGATGACCTAGCTATATAATGATCAATGTTTATGTTGGCTCTTACGTGTTACTGTCTCCCAACAGTATTGGATGACCTAGCTATATAATGATCAATGTTTATGTTGGCTCTTACGTGTTACTGTCTCCCAACAGTTAAGGATGACCTAGCTATATAATGATCAATGTTTATGTTGGCTCTTACGTGTTACTGTCTCCCAACAGTATTGGATGACCTAGCTATATAATGATCAATGTTTATGTTGGCTCTTACGTGTTACTGTCTCCCAACAGTATTGGATGACCTAGCTATATAATGATCAATGTTTATGTTGGCTCTTACGTGTTACTGTCTCCCAACAGTTAAGGATGACCTAGCTATATAATGATCAATGTTTATGTTGGCTCTTACGTGTTACTGTCTCCCAACAGTATTGGATGACCTAGCTATATAATGATCAATGTTTATGTTGGCTCTTACGTGTTACTGTCTCCCAACAGTTAAGGATGACCTAGCTATATAATGATCAATGTTTATGTTGGCTCTTACGTGTTACTGTCTCCCAACAGTTATGGATGACCTAGCTATATAATGATCAATGTTTATGTTGGCTCTTACGTGTTACTGTCTCCCAACAGTTAAGGATGACCTAGCTATATAATGATCAATGTTTATGTTGGCTCTTACGTGTTACTGTCTCCCAACAGTATTGGATGACCTAGCTATATAATGATCAATGTTTATGTTGGCTCTTACGTGTTACTGTCTCCCAACAGTTAAGGATGACCTAGCTATATAATGATCAATGTTTATGTTGGCTCTTACGTGTTACTGTCTCCCAACAGTATTGGATGACCTAGCTATATAATGATCAATGTTTATGTTGGCTCTTACGTGTTACTGTCTCCCAACAGTTAAGGATGACCTAGCTATATAATGATCAATGTTTATGTTGGCTCTTACGTGTTACTGTCTCCCAACAGTATTGGATGACCTAGCTATATAATGATCAATGTTTATGTTGGCTCTTACGTGTTACTGTCTCCCAACAGTATTGGATGACCTAGCTATATAATGATCAATGTTTATGTTGGCTCTTACGTGTTACTGTCTCCCAACAGTATTGGATGACCTAGCTATATAATGATCAATGTTTATGTTGGCTCTTACGTGTTACTGTCTCCCAACAGTATTGGATGACCTAGCTATATAATGATCAATGTTTATGTTGGCTCTTACGTGTTACTGTCTCCCAACAGTATTGGATGACCTAGCTATATAATGATCAATGTTTATGTTGGCTCTTACGTGTTACTGTCTCCCAACAGTATTGGATGACCTAGCTATATAATGATCAATGTTTATGTTGGCTCTTACGTGTTACTGTCTCCCAACAGTATTGGATGACCTAGCTATATAATGATCAATGTTTATGTTGGCTCTTACGTGTTACTGTCTCCCAACAGTTATGGATGACCTAGCTATATAATGATCAATGTTTATGTTGGCTCTTACGTGTTACTGTCTCCCAACAGTATTGGATGACCTAGCTATATAATGATCAATGTTTATGTTGGCTCTTACGTGTTACTGTCTCCCAACAGTTATGGATGACCTAGCTATATAATGATCAATGTTTATGTTGGCTCTTACGTGTTACTGTCTCCCAACAGTATTGGATGACCTAGCTATATAATGATCAATGTTTATGTTGGCTCTTACGTGTTACTGTCTCCCAACAGTATTGGATGACCTAGCTATATAATGATCAATGTTTATGTTGGCTCTTACGTGTTACTGTCTCCCAACAGTTAAGGATGACCTAGCTATATAATGATCAATGTTTATGTTGGCTCTTACGTGTTACTGTCTCCCAACAGTATTGGATGACCTAGCTATATAATGATCAATGTTTATGTTGGCTCTTACGTGTTACTGTCTCCCAACAGTTAAGGATGACCTAGCTATATAATGATCAATGTTTATGTTGGCTCTTACGTGTTACTGTCTCCCAACAGTATTGGATGACCTAGCTATATAATGATCAATGTTTATGTTGGCTCTTACGTGTTACTGTCTCCCAACAGTTATGGATGACCTAGCTATATAATGATCAATGTTTATGTTGGCTCTTACGTGTTACTGTCTCCCAACAGTTAAGGATGACCTAGCTATATAATGATCAATGTTTATGTTGGCTCTTACGTGTTACTGTCTCCCAACAGTATTGGATGACCTAGCTATATAATGATCAATGTTTATGTTGGCTCTTACGTGTTACTGTCTCCCAACAGTATTGGATGACCTAGCTATATAATGATCAATGTTTATGTTGGCTCTTACGTGTTACTGTCTCCCAACAGTATTGGATGACCTAGCTATATAATGATCAATGTTTATGTTGGCTCTTACGTGTTACTGTCTCCCAACAGTATTGGATGACCTAGCTATATAATGATCAATGTTTATGTTGGCTCTTACGTGTTACTGTCTCCCAACAGTATTGGATGACCTAGCTATATAATGATCAATGTTTATGTTGGCTCTTACGTGTTACTGTCTCCCAACAGTATTGGATGACCTAGCTATATAATGATCAATGTTTATGTTGGCTCTTACGTGTTACTGTCTCCCAACAGTATTGGATGACCTAGCTATATAATGATCAATGTTTATGTTGGCTCTTACGTGTTACTGTCTCCCAACAGTATTGGATGACCTAGCTATATAATGATCAATGTTTATGTTGGCTCTTACGTGTTACTGTCTCCCAACAGTTAAGGATGACCTAGCTATATAATGATCAATGTTTATGTTGGCTCTTACGTGTTACTGTCTCCCAACAGTATTGGATGACCTAGCTATATAATGATCAATGTTTATGTTGGCTCTTACGTGTTACTGTCTCCCAACAGTTAAGGATGACCTAGCTATATAATGATCAATGTTTATGTTGGCTCTTACGTGGTACTGTCTCCCAACAGTATTGGATGACCTAGCTATATAATGATCAATGTTTATGTTGGCTCTTACGTGTTACTGTCTCCCAACAGTTAAGGATGACCTAGCTATATAATGATCAATGTTTATGTTGGCTCTTACGTGTTACTGTTTCCCAACAGTTAAGGATGACCAGCTATATAATGATCAATGTTTATGTTGGCTCTTACGTGTTACTGTTTCCCAACAGTTAAGGATGACCAGCTATATAATGATCAATGTTTATGTTGGCTCTTACGTGTTACTGTCTCCCAACAGTTAAGGATGACCTAGCTATATAATGATCAATGTTTATGTTGGCTCTTACGTGTTGCTGTCTCCCAACAGTTAAGGATGACCAGCTATATAATGATCAATGTTTATGTTGGCTCTTACGTGTTACTGTTTCCCAACAGTTAAGGATGACCAGCTATATAATGATCAATGTTTATGTTGGCTCTTACGTGTTACTGTTTCCCAACAGTTAAGGATGACCTAGCTATATAATGATCAATGTTTATGTTGGCTCTTACGTGGTACTGTCTCCCAACAGTATTGGATGACCTAGCTATATAATGATCAATGTTTATGTTGGCTCTTACGTGTTACTGTCTCCCAACAGTTAAGGATGACCTAGCTATATAATGATCAATGTTTATGTTGGCTCTTACGTGTTACTGTCTCCCAACAGTATTGGATGACCTAGCTATATAATGATCAATGTTTATGTTGGCTCTTACGTGGTACTGTCTCCCAACAGTATTGTATGACCAGCTATATAATGATCAATGTTTATGTTGGCTCTTACGTGTTACTGTCTCCCAACAGTTAAGGATGACCTAGCTATATAATGATCAATGTTTATGTTGGCTCTTACGTGTTACTGTCTCCCAACAGTATTGGATGGCCTAGCTATATAATGATCAATGTTTATGTTGGCTCTTACGTGTTACTGTCTCCCAACAGTATTGGATGACCTAGCTATATAATGATCAATGTTTATGTTGGCTCTTACGTGTTATTGTCTCCCAACAGTTAAGGATGACCTAGCTATATAATGATCAATGTTTATGTTGGCTCTTACGTGTTACTGTCTCCCAACAGTTAAGGATGACCTAGCTATATAATGATCAATGTTTATGTTGGCTCTTACGTGTTACTGTCTCCCAACAGTATTGGATGACCTAGCTATATAATGATCAATGTTTATGTTGGCTCTTACGTGTTACTGTCTCCCAACAGTATTGGATGACCTAGCTATATAATGATCAATGTTTATGTTGGCTCTTACGTGTTACTGTCTCCCAACAGTATTGGATGACCTAGCTATATAATGATCAATGTTTATGTTGGCTCTTACGTGTTACTGTCTCCCAACAGTTAAGGATGACCTAGCTATATAATGATCAATGTTTATGTTGGCTCTTACGTGTTACTGTCTCCCAACAGTTAAGGATGACCAGCTATATAATGATCAATGTTTATGTTGGCTCTTACGTGTTACTGTCTCCCAACAGTTAAGGATGACCTAGCTATATAATGATCAATGTTTATGTTGGCTCTTACGTGTTACTGTCTCCCAACAGTATTGGATGACCTAGCTATATAATGATCAATGTTTATGTTGGCTCTTACGTGTTACTGTCTCCCAACAGTATTGGATGACCTAGCTATATAATGATCAATGTTTATGTTGGCTCTTACGTGTTACTGTCTCCCAACAGTTAAGGATGACCTAGCTATATAATGATCAATGTTTATGTTGGCTCTTACGTGTTACTGTCTCCCAACAGTTAAGGATGACCTAGCTATATAATGATCAATGTTTATGTTGGCTCTTACGTGTTACTGTCTCCCAACAGTTAAGGATGACCTAGCTATATAATGATCAATGTTTATGTTGGCTCTTACGTGTTACTGTCTCCCAACAGTATTGGATGACCTAGCTATATAATGATCAATGTTTATGTTGGCTCTTACGTGTTACTGTCTCCCAACAGTTAAGGATGACCTAGCTATATAATGATCAATGTTTATGTTGGCTCTTACGTGTTACTGTCTCCCAACAGTTAAGGATGACCTAGCTATATAATGATCAATGTTTATGTTGGCTCTTACGTGTTACTGTCTCCCAACAGTTAAGGATGACCTAGCTATATAATGATCAATGTTTATGTTGGCTCTTACGTGTTACTGTCTCCCAACAGTATTGGATGACCTAGCTATATAATGATCAATGTTTATGTTGGCTCTTACGTGTTACTGTCTCCCAACAGTTAAGGATGACCTAGCTATATAATGATCAATGTTTATGTTGGCTCTTACGTGTTACTGTCTCCCAACAGTATTGGATGACCAGCTATATAATGATCAATGTTTATGTTGGCTCTTACGTGTTACTGTCTCCCAACAGTATTGGATGACCAGCTATATAATGATCAATGTTTATGTTGGCTCTTACGTGTTACTGTCTCCCAACAGTATTGGATGACCTAGCTATATAATGATCAATGTTTATGTTGGCTCTTACGTGTTACTGTCTCCCAACAGTATTGGATGACCAGCTATATAATGATCAATGTTTATGTTGGCTCTTACGTGTTACTGTCTCCCAACAGTATTGGATGACCTAGCTATATAATGATCAATGTTTATGTTGGCTCTTACGTGTTACTGTCTCCCAACAGTATTGGATGACCAGCTATATAATGATCAATGTTTATGTTGGCTCTTACGTGTTACTGTCTCCCAACAGTATTGGATGACCTAGCTATATAATGATCAATGTTTATGTTGGCTCTTACGTGTTACTGTCTCCCAACAGTATTGGATGACCAGCTATATAATGATCAATGTTTATGTTGGCTCTTACGTGTTACTGTCTCCCAACAGTATTGGATGACCTAGCTATATAATGATCAATGTTTATGTTGGCTCTTACGTGTTACTGTCTCCCAACAGTATTGGATGACCTAGCTATATAATGATCAATGTTTATGTTGGCTCTTACGTGTTACTGTCTCCCAACAGTTAAGGATGACCTAGCTATATAATGATCAATGTTTATGTTGGCTCTTACGTGTTACTGTCTCCCAACAGTATTGGATGGCCTAGCTATATAATGATCAATGTTTATGTTGGCTCTTACGTGTTACTGTCTCCCAACAGTTAAGGATGACCTAGCTATATAATGATCAATGTTTATGTTGGCTCTTACGTGTTACTGTCTTCCAACAGTATTGGATGGCCTAGCTATATAATGATCAATGTTTATGTTGGCTCTTACGTGTTACTGTCTCCCAACAGTTAAGGATGACCAGCTATATAATGATCAATGTTTATGTTGGCTCTTACGTGTTACTGTCTCCCAACAGTTAAGGATGACCTAGCTATATAATGATCAATGTTTATGTTGGCTCTTACGTGTTACTGTCTCCCAACAGTATTGGATGACCTAGCTATATAATGATCAATGTTTATGTTGGCTCTTACGTGTTACTGTCTCCCAACAGTTAAGGATGACCTAGCTATATAATGATCAATGTTTATGTTGGCTCTTACGTGTTACTGTCTCCCAACAGTATTGGATGACCTAGCTATATAATGATCAATGTTTATGTTGGCTCTTACGTGTTACTGTCTCCCAACAGTATTGGATGACCAGCTATATAATGATCTATGTATATGTTGGCTCTTACGTGTTACTGTCTCCCAACAGTATTGGATGACCTAGCTATATAATGATCAATGTTTATGTTCGCTCTTACGTTACTGTCTCCCAGTTTCACTGTTGTTTCTCTTAGTCCTTCATTGTATGTTATGTTAGCAATAATGCAGAATGTTATTTATTTACTGTTGTATTTATTTATCATATAATTTATTTATTTAGTGTTTTGTTACTATAAGTGCTAAACTATCTGTAAATTAAAACTTTGGTTGAAATGGGGGAATTATATGCTTTTTAAACTGCTTCATCACCGATCGGGGAGGGGGGTCTTCAAGTTATCTTTACCGGAACCAAAGTAATTTAGGAAACAGAATGGAAGGGTTTACTGTTGAAGATCACCCATGGTGGTGAACAGGCATTCCTTTAGGAAACAGAGTGGAAGGGTTTACTGTGGAAGATCACCAATGGTGGCTGAACTGGTTAGCGCTACAACTGATGAGACCTGTTAGGCCGAAACGTACGAGTAGCGCTGGTTCAAACCCCGGTGACGTTTTATTACATCATGTTATAGAAAATCATTTCATATATATTATTTTCTCAATAAATATTTTTAGCCAGTTATAAATAATATTTAAAATTAATTACAAACACAAATCATTTATAAATAATTTACTAAACGCGTGTTAAATTTTTTTAGCCCAGCACAAATAAATCGAAGGAACTACAAACACTAAGTAAAATCACATTTTAAATCCACTGCATTGTTCCAAGTATCTAAAAATAATTATTACATAATAAATAATAATTGATACTACACTAAACATTGATACTTTATTCAGTCAATAATATATACGTTACCGGTACTTCATATTATTATCCATTGACTATTGTACATATGAGAGCGGATTATAGCGTCTCTATCAATTTAATTTGATAAATATATATTTGTTAGAAAATAGTATATTCAATTACCTTTATAAGGTAAGTAACCCACAAACGACAAAATAAACTATATAATGTTGAATATACTTCCTCTGTAACATGTTCCTCCTTTACATCAATTAATAATTAACATTAATTAGCGTTAGTAATGGTTGTCGGTGTAGCTTTTAGAAGTATTGATTATTATTCTGGCGAACAGACAACGGTTAAACTAAACAAGTTATTTAGTTACTTTTGAAAGATATTCTTCTAACTAAAATGAATTCCAATCAGGAAACTAAAGTTTTGAACTTTTGCGATCCATCATTCCTTGTATCAGATCGATAGGCAATGGGAATACAATAGTAGAGTTCTTCTCCGCCGATATGGTTGTCAGGGTCTGCATGTATCTCAGTTGCAGGGCTATAGGCGATTCAGAAATAACATCGGAAGCCTCTTTGAGGGCCTTCGAGGCTTTCCACTCACCTTCAGCAGCAATAACTTTAGCCTTAGCTTCACGAGCTGCTTCGGCCTCAGCTGCCATCGCTCGCTGCATTTGAACTGGTAAACGAACATCTTTAACCTCAACCCTCTCAACCTTCACTCCCCAAGGATCAGTGGCCGAATCAAGCATGGTCTGCATGCTATGACTGATATGCTCTCGATCAGACAAAACCTCGAAAAGATTTTTGGTTCCCAGAACGTTTCGCAAGGTCGTGGCTGAGAGTAGACGTGTTGATCTGTCAAAATGCTCCACATTTGTTATGGAAATAATGGGATTGAAGACCCTGTAGTAGACAACAGCATCAACAGCAACTGTAACAGAATCTTTGGTCAGGATCTCTTGGGGAGGCACGTCAAACGAGACGGTTCTTAGATCGACTTTTTGGTAGTTGTCGGTGCACGGTAGAATGCAGAAAAGACCGGGTCCTTTCGCCCCACCTTGGAGGATTCGACCCAGACGAAATATAACAGCTCTTTCATATTCCTGTACGATTTTGAAACACATGAAGATGCTGATAGGGAAGGTAAGAACGACAGCGATAAAACTTAGGAAAATCAATATGTAGTCGCATATTCCTCTTTTGGGGGCTTGACCTCTGTCATTGTATAATTCGCCTTCACTGCCCACCCGAGCTGAGGTATTATCCATAATAGGTAAATCAATCATTTAGTTTGATAAGAAGAAATTGGTTACGGCCGAGAAAGAAACAAATGTAATTTATAGTTCAGTTAGGAAACAATTATTGCGATTAGTACTCCAATCAGTATGCAGTACAATATATCTTGTATGTGCACTGTACATACATATAATGGGCATGTTATTTATAGACGCTATACAAACAAACCGTAGTGGAATTCACAAGGCAATATTCTATTAACTGTATAATATAGAGGTTTTGATATGCCAGGCGGTGTGTTGTATGATAAATTACCGAACAACGTCAGCAACAAATAGATATAATTGCATGTCGGATCATAAAATATCCCCAGTCCAGAGGACAATGTCTAATAAGCAATGAGATATATCTTGCCTTGAGAATGTATATTATTAGTAATATTTGATACGGCTATGTTAGCTATGGGTGAGAGGAGATACAATATCTGACGATATGAGATCGTGTGAGATGAGTGCATATAGTTACACGTTCGTGGGGCCTTCGCGCAGCACCAAGTGAGCAAAGCCTTTAGCATATGGGTACCATTAACGAGTTGTCTGCCGTTAGTCAGAAGTCTTCAACACAATTCTCGTCCTCCTCGTCTGCCTCGTTGCGTTCGTTCGATTTTGACGAAACTTCAGATTCATTCTAAACTTTTGACGGGCTACATACATACCAAGTTTCGTTTAATTTCATAAAGGAATTAGCGTTCAAAAATTTACGACGACAGACGACGACAGACAACTCGCCAATGGCACCCATATGCTAAGGCTTCGCTCACTTCGTGGCTCGCCCCACAACAGAGAGGTGAATTGTAATTTGTAGTTAGCTAATGTTATCCTTTTAGCACATAGCGGGTTTTATCTGTTGGGGCATTATTGCATCTTACAGACTCACTGAATGGTAATACCTCAATTAATTATTAGCTCCATTCGTTCACCTGTTAGATATAGTAGATATTATTATTATATTGATATGATATTGGTGCTGCGTGTGTATAACATGATTAATATCATTCCTGAAGGTGTCGTTATTGTGATAGACGTAACAAGTTGTGTTAGACCTTCGTAACTCACCTTAGGTGCGGCGATATAATAATTATGTACGAGACTTTATTGTTACAGTGAACATTGCTTTATTGTAACTCTTATTATTACAGTGAACATTGCTTTATTGTAACTCTTATTATTACAGTGAACATTGCTTTATTGTAACTCTTATTATTACAGTGAACATTGCTTTATTGTAACTCTTATTATTACAGTGAACATTGCTTTATTGTAACTCTTATTATTACAGTGAACATTGCTTTATTGTAACTCTTATTATTACAGTGAACATTGCTTTATTGTAACTCTTATTATTACAGTGAACATTGCTTTATTGTAACTCTTATTATTACAGTGAACATTGCTTTATTGTAACTCTTATTATTACAGTGAACATTGCTTTATTGTAACTCTTATTATTACAGTGAACATTGCTTTATTGTAACTCTTATTATTACAGTGAACATTGCTTTATTGTAACTCTTATTATTACAGTGAACATTGCTTTATTGTAACTCTTATTATTACAGTGAACATTGCTTTATTGTAACTCTTATTATTACAGTGAACATTGCTTTATTGTAACTCTTATTATTACAGTGAACATTGCTTTATTGTAACTCTTATTATTAGAGGGAACATTGCTTTATTGTAACTCTTATTATTACAGTGAACATTGCTTTATTGTAACTCTTATTATTACAGTGAACATTGCTTTATTGTAACTCTTATTATTACAGTGAACATTGCTTTATTGTAACTCTTATTATTACAGTGAACATTGCTTTATTGTAACTCTTATTATTACAGTGAACATTGCTTTATTGTAACTCTTATTATTACAGTGAACATTGCTTTATTGTAACTCTTATTATTACAGTGAACATTGCTTTATTGTAACTCTTATTATTACAGGGAACATTGCTTTATTGTAACTCTTATTATTACAGTGAACAGTGCTATATTGTAACTCTTATTATTACAGTGAACATTGCTTTATTGTAACTCTTATTATTACAGTGAACATTGTTTTATTGTAACTCTTATTATTACAGTGAACAGTGCTTTATTGTAACTCTTATTATTACAGTGAACATTGCTTTATTGTAACTCTTATTATTACAGTGAACATTGCTTTATTGTAACTCTTATTATTACAGTGAACATTGCTTTATTGTAACTCTTATTATTACAGTGAACATTGCTTTATTGTAACTCTTATTATTACAGTGAACAGTGCTTTATTGTAACTCTTATTATTACAGTGAACAGTGCTTTATTGTAACTCTTATTATTACAGTGAACATTGCTTTATTGTAACTCTTATTATTACAGTGAACATTGCTTTATTGTAACTCTTATTATTACAGTGAACATTGCTTTATTGTAACTCTTATTATTACAGTGAACATTGCTTTATTGTAACTCTTATTATTACAGTGAACAGTGCTTTATTGTAACTCTTATTATTACAGTGAACATTGCTTTATTGTAACTCTTATTATTACAGTGAACATTGCTTTATTGTAACTCTTATTATTACAGTGAACATTGCTTTATTGTAACTCTTATTATTACAGTGAACAGTGCTTTATTGTAACTCTTATTATTACCGTGAACATTGCTTTATTGTAACTCTTATTATTACAGTGAACATTGCTTTATTGTAACTCTTATTATTACAGTGAACAGTGCTTTATTGTAACTCTTATTGTTACAGTGAACAGTGCTTTATTGTAACCCTTATTATTACAGTGAACATTGCTTTATTGTAACTCTTATTATTACAGTGAACATTGCTTTATTGTAACTCTTATTATTAGAGGGAACATTGCTTTATTGTAACTCTTATTATTACAGTGAACATTGCTTTATTGTAACTCTTATTATTACAGTGAACATTGCTTTATTGTAACTCTTATTATTACAGTGAACATTGCTTTATTGTAACTCTTATTATTACAGTGAACATTGCTTTATTGTAACTCTTATTATTACAGTGAACATTGCTTTATTGTAACTCTTATTATTACAGTGAACATTGCTTTATTGTAACTCTTATTATTACAGTGAACATTGCTTTATTGTAACTCTTATTATTACAGTGAACAGTGCTTTATTGTAACTCTTATTATTACAGTGAACATTGCTTTATTGTAACTCTTATTATTACAGTGAACATTGCTTTATTGTAACTCTTATTATTACAGTGAACATTGCTTTATTGTAACTCTTATTATTACAGTGAACATTGCTTTTTTGTAACTCTTATTATTACAGTGAACAGTGCTTTATTGTAACTCTTATTATTACAGTGAACATTGCTTTATTGTAACTCTTATTATTAGAGGGAACATTGCTTTATTGTAACTCTTATTATTACAGTGAACATTGCTTTATTGTAACTCTTATTATTAGAGGGAACATTGCTTTATTGTAACTCTTATTATTACAGTGAACATTGCTTTATTGTAACTCTTATTATTACAGTGAACATTGCTTTATTGTAACTCTTATTATTAGAGGGAACATTGCTTTATTGTAACTCTTATTATTACAGTGAACATTGCTTTATTGTAACTCTTATTATTACAGTGAACATTGCTTCATTGTAACTCTTATTATTACAGTGAACATTGCTTTATTGTAACTCTTATTATTACAGTGAACATTGCTTTATTGTAACTCTTATTATTACAGTGAACATTGCTTTATTGTAACTCTTATTATTACAGTGAACATTGCTTTATTGTAACTCTTATTATTACAGTGAACATTGCTTTATTGTAACTCTTATTATTACAGTGAACATTGCTTTATTGTAACTCTTATTATTACAGTGAACATTGCTTTATTGTAACTCTTATTATTACAGTGAACATTGCTTTATTGTAACTCTTATTATTACAGTGAACATTGCTTTATTGTAACTCTTATTATTACAGTGAACATTGCTTTATTGTAACTCTTATTATTACAGTGAACATTGCTTTATTGTAACTCTTATTATTACAGTGAACATTGCTTTATTGTAACTCTTATTATTACAGTGAACATTGCTTTATTGTAACTCTTATTATTACAGTGAACATTGCTTTATTGTAACTCTTATTATTACAGTGAACATTGCTTTATTGTAACTCTTATTATTACAGTGAACATTGCTTTATTGTAACTCTTATTATTACAGTGAACATTGCTTTATTGTAACTCTTATTATTACAGTGAACATTGCTTTATTGTAACTCTTATTATTACAGTGAACATTGCTTTATTGTAACTCTTATTATTATAGTGAACATTGCTTTATTGTAACTCTTATTATTACAGTGAACATTGCTTTATTGTAACTCTTATTATTACAGTGAACAGTGCTTTATTGTAACTCTTATTATTACAGTGAACATTGCTTTATTGTAACTCTTATTATTACAGTGAACAGTGCTTTATTGTAACTCTTATTATTACAGTGAACATTGCTTTATTGTAACTCTTATTATTACAGTGAACATTGCTTTATTGTAACTCTTATTATTACAGTGAACATTGCTTTATTGTAACTCTTATTATTACAGTGAACATTGCTTTATTGTAACTCTTATTATTACAGTGAACATTGCTTTATTGTAACTCTTATTATTACAGTGAACATTGCTTTATTGTAACTCTTATTATTACAGTGAACATTGCTTTATTGTAACTCTTATTATTACAGTGAACATTGCTTTATTGTAACTCTTATTATTACAGTGAACATTGCTTTATTGTAACTCTTATTATTAGAGTGAACATTGCTTTATTGTAACTCGTATTATTGTTCCACCATTGATCTTTAAACTTCACAGAGGATTTACAATTCTGCAAAACCCTCCACTGGGACTTTTCCTTAATACAGGACCCCTGATCTAGGGCTTGTAAGGCGACGACAGATGCCGTTCACAACCTCTACTACTTTTTTAACCTTTTTTAAATTTTATTATAAAGTTTATAGTCGTTTCCCTTAAAATAAAGTGAGGCTGCATGACATGATGCGTTGAAACTTAAGCCAACTAATGTAGAGTTTCAAATATTAATATTGTTGTGAAATATTAATTGGAAAAAGTTCCGTAACACACCAAAATAACCTTTAAGGAAAAACATCCGAAATGCTGTTGTATCTCTCAAACAAACACTCCCTGTACATCCACACCTGCTGCATAAGTAAGTTATGAACCAATGTGAACCACGACATATCCAGTTTATTCTGACGTCAATCAATAATAAAACTGGAATCAGTAATAAGTTTCCAATGAATTATTAATATCATACCTCAATGCAAACTCCATAAGCTTAAATCGCATATTAGAATGGAAGATTGGTTGCCTGTGGCAACATTATCAGGTTAATAAGAAGCATGGGAGAGTGCCATGGTAATGAAATGCACAACAGTGAATATATTTAAATTGGCAACAATAAGTTGGGTTAATTAAATACTGACAGCTTGGGCCTACTGATCAATTGCTTCTTGTGACAAATTTGTGGAATATTATATTTGTTTCATAATGGCCGACAGCTTGGACCTTGAAAACCGTGATCCAAATGAGATAAACATACACGTTAGAGTGAGTATAAGTAAATAATATTATATACAAACCTGGGCCAACAATAAATTGTACATTTGGAGTTTTCATCAGAAATACTAGAAAAGCATTTCTTAGCAATCTTTCTTAGCGAAAGTAGTTGATTTTCTTTAGCTTTGTGGATAATATGACTTTTTACGATTAACCAAAATTTTGTGTTCACGCCAAAAACTCCTGCTAACGAAAATGCCTGCTAACGTCAGTAGCCACGGAATAAAACGTTAACGATTTAAAGAATAAACATAATTATTTACACTAAACCTATTATTTCAACCTAAGAGATTACTCTAACTTTATAGGCTCTATTTGAAGACGTACTTGCGGAGCCAGAAGGGGCCCATTCCATCGACTGTCTATGGAAGCTAACCTACCAGTGTTTCACCGGTACAAAGTCGGTCTGCTATATGATACTGACCACGATATTGGGTCTACCTCTTGCTTTCGCTTGGGGCTTGTCTTTCGCCTGCATGTCGTTCGAATTGGTCTGGTGTGTGACCCCGCTGCTAAAGATATACTTTGTGGAGTTGGCGGCCTACAGAATGCTGTACACCAGCGTGATTCGTTGTGTTTGTGATCCCTGCTTCGAGTCATGTGGTCGTATATGTGGCGACATGAAGGTCACCCAAGTCAAAGGATAACATTATTGCAGGATATATACAGAAGTTGTGCAGTACTGTAGGACGAGACTATAACTAACTAATATAAATTACATCAGTTAATCAGCCTTTTGAAATAACTTACCTACATGACACTATAATTTTAAATTTTCCTCCACCCCAACAACCCCTCGTTTACTGTTTTGGTTAGAAAAGCCTTTGTCATTGTGACATGTTCCTTCCCATTAATTATTATTGTTCAATATATATTTTTTCGTCAACCTGGTCAATCTCAGGTACATTAGCTGTGTATTACCATTAATGTAGGGTTACTACTAGCCCCACACCTCTGATTCCTATTTTATTTATTTTTCTTAAAATAGTTATTTAAGTTGTTGTCCTCCTTTGAGATAAAGTATATTAAAACCAACTATTTGTAGAGATTGGATCCACATCAGCAATGCTGTACCCTGTACTGTACAATACAGGCCTACATATATGTTGGGGTTGGCCATAGATCCTTCAATGCCTCAATGGACAAAGTTACCATAATATGGTGCAATTCCCAGATAGCACTACTACCTTATGGTAGAATGCCGGGGGGGGGGGGGGGGGGGGCTAACATACTGCTGTATATACTATTGTATATATATATATATATTAACTGTGTGTGTTAATTGTTATGTGTATTTAGGGTTTAGGGAGAGATACAGTCTATAATAATATAAAGTTGTAAGCTTATATTCAAATATTTACTGTTGCAGCATGGAAATAAAACATGTATTTAGCAATCCAGGGTGACAACCATTAAAAAAAAACATTTAATATATTATAATGTTAAATTTCTGGATTACTTAACGCTAATCCACGGACGTTATTTCTCGCTCGGGTTCGGGTTAGCTAATAATATGTTCGTCAACATGTTAGCCATTATTTCTATCTATAATTCTATTACATTTTTTAAATTTCATATTTTTCAAAATTAATATATTAGCTAGTTTTTGTTATTATTATATTGTTGTTCTAGAAAATGTTTGGTGGTTTATAAAAATGTTCCAGAATTTTTTTCTGTAACCATTTTAAGAGGCTTAGAACATAGTTCTATAAATTTGATAGATAATAGCGAAAATGTTGGTGAATCGTGAACAAAACATACAAATATAAAAATAGGCCAATATTTTATATTTGTATTATATATTATACATCTTGTTAAGTAATCCAGAAATTTAACAATAAAACAACATATTGTGTATAATCTACCTTTTTATCTCACTTCGGTCCCTCGTTTGAATATTTCACTCACTCGCTCCGCTCGTTCGTGTAGATATTAACACTCGGGACCGGCGTGAAATAAAGTCCTACATTATACACAATATAATAAATAGTTAAATTATTCTTAGTAATTAAAAAAATATATTACGTAACTTATATAAACTAAAATAATCATAAAATATACCGGTAACTATTTAACAATTACACCATATTGAATGTTCTTAAACATTAATCGAAATATATTTGGTATTAAAATATTACAGTTGAAAAATATTACGAGAACAAAAATTATTTATAGAGTTACAAAAAAATAATTAACATCCTAAACCAAATCAATATAATCGCGCTTTTAGGATTGTTTTCCTCCTTTGGTTATTAAAACATTTTCAAGCGCATTTATCAGCTATCGACACATTCGTATTGGGAACAATGTATTTTATTATCCTCCAATACAAAAGTACCCCGATAAGGCATCGCAGTACAACCCAGTACGTCGCAGTACAACCCAGTACGTCGCAGTACAACCCAGTACGTCGCAGTACAACCCAGTACGTCGCGGTTCAACCCAGTACGTCGCAGTACAACCCAGTACGTCGCAGTACAACCCAGTACGTCGCAGTACAACCCAGTACGTCGCGGTTCAACCCAGTACGTCGCAGTACAACCCAGTACGTCGCAGTACAACCCAGTACGTCGCAGTACAACCCAGTACGTCGCAGTACAACCCAGTACGTCGCAGTACAACCCAGTACGTCGCAGTACAACCCCAGTACGTCGCAGTACAACCCAGTACGTCGCAGTAAAACCCAGTACGCCGCAGTACAACCCAGTACGTCGCAGTACAACCCAGTACGTCGTAGTACAACCCAATACGTCGCAGTACAACCCAGTAAGTCGCAGTACAACCCAGTACGTCGCAGTAAAACCCAGTACGTCGCAGTACAACCCAATACGTCGCAGTACAACCCAGTAAGTCGCAGTACAACCCAGTACGTCGCGGTACAACCCAGTACGTCGCAGTACAACCCAGTACGTCGCAGTCAGCTGGTGATGTATCCTTGACTGCAATTTTAGCAGCTGATTATCAGCTGGTGATGTATCCTTGACTGCAACTTTAGCAGCTGATAATCAGTTGGTGATGTATCCTTGACTGCAACTTTAGCAGCTTGATATCTACCATATCTACTCAAGATTATCCATATTGAGTTCTATTATTATATTCTCTTCACATGTAGCTGACAGAAGAAATGCAGAATAGTATTGGCTAGTGATATTTAAAGTAAAATTAAGAAATGTTTCAAATTTACCGGTAGAATAAAACGAAATACATTAAATTTACCTTACTGTGAAAAAAAATCGTATTTATGTTGAGTTAAAATGCAGTCGGCTGCGCCCTATAGAACCACTGAGACCCTGGGTTGGTATGGCGATCTGTCTGGCTGGCGGAGTGGCGCCACCCAGCGACGGACCGCTGCACATAGAACCTGTGGGAGAAGGACAGGGAGGAGTGCGTCCCCTGGGAGCTGGGCAGGTGGGAGTGCGTCCCTTGGGAGCTGGGCAAGGGGGAGTGCGTCCCTTGGGAGCTGGGCAGGGGGGAGTGCGTCCCTTGGGGGTGAGCCCCGGCAGCCTCCCAACGGGCTCCACTATACGCCCATCCACTATCACTCGTTTCATACTGACCCGTTGCTGCTGGCTGCCGGGGGGCGTAGCGTTGTACCCTGCGGGCGGTGTGTAGACGTACCCCGGTGTAGAGCGGCCGGATCTCTGGGAACTACCTAGGTAGGGAGGGGTGCAGCCTGGTCTATCGCCCACCCTGTTGGGTAGGTAAGGGGGCGTGCACCCAGCATTGGCGAGGTTGATTGGTGGAGTGCAACTCTGTTGGAACGGGGAGTAATCCATAGGGGATACCGGGTATTTAATGGGCACCGAGGAGCCAGACATGGGGCTATATCTGTAAGAAGCACAACCGGGTGTGACCACAACACGCTGCGATTGTTGCTGGTAGATATTCGCAGTCCCATTGGCACCCGTAGGTTGACTTTGTTGATTACCTCTCACCGCTATTGGTTGGCCACGCCCGCCAATAGCAGCAGCCGTATGGACGCCCAACCCACCAATAGCAGGTCGTTGCTGCACCTGAGTCCCACCACCTCGTCTGTATTGAATCACTTCGTTTCTAAGATTTAGGTTTTCCCTTTTCAGATCTTCCATTTCGCGTTGAAGCTTTTCCGTCCCGGTTTGACATGTTTGTAGCGTCTCCTTTTCACTTTGCAGTTTTTCGATTACCTTTTGCATACTTTTCATTTGCTCCCCATATTTCGATCTGTCTCTTTCGAGAACCTTATTTTTTGTCATTAGGAACGCCATCAGACGAGATCTGTGTTGCTTCTGGAATTTAGTGACACGGCTGACTTCGGTCAAACACTTCTGAATATGCGCTTCCGCATCCGCAAAAAACGATTGAATTTCAGGCCTGAGTGGGTTGACCAATGGCACGAGGTTACATGGGGAGCAATCACACATGTAACATTTGTCCCGTTTAACCTCAACAGTACAGGTTTCGCAATAGAGATGACCACACGCTGATAAGAAGAACTTTTTCTTTTCTGGTCCATTCGGTTGGATGCTACATTTATTGCAATGAACAATATCGATATTCATCGCAACAAATTAATACAAGGATCGATAATTGGATATAATACGAGCGTTTAGATAAACTACAGGATTAAGTTATGTTCAACAACGATGGTCCTGTCATTCGGTCAACCATCTTAGAACGAAAACATCACATATTTGTTTATGGGTTTGCTACTGTCTCACAGTAGATATGATATGCGTTGCTGGTTACGTACAGAAATACAGTTATGACGATAACCTATAGCTTTTACACAAGCGGATTACAGTGTAAGAGCCTTAAAAGCGTAGTGAATAATAGTTACCCATATCACACAAGAAGCATTAAGAAATTGAAACTAAGCAAAACAGTGTCTAGTCTGACAGTGTCCGACAGATATATGCTTTTTTCCACTGAATCTTGCGCTTGCATGGGGGTATATTATAGTAAATGTTTTGGGTGATTTTGGTGCGAAATTTTATTGTGATCAATAATCCGATGCCGACTGATGCCCAGCTTACATCATTGAGGATTTTGTGTAATTAACAATATAAAAAATTGTCCCCAGCAACGGTTAAGACAATTTATCCGATTGCTTCCATATATTTTAGTTTTTAAATTTACTGTTGAAAATGAACAAATGGTACGTAATTCCATTACAATTAAACTTATATCACCGGAATCCCCATATTATGGCGCACTTTTAGACAATTTTCATTTCAGTCACACGTCACATAGGCCTATTTTTGCTCAAGTTAAAGATAGGTTTTGAATGTATTTGGCTGCAAGTTTAAATTAATACATCCATTGTAATTTTGGACAGATTTTTTAAATATATTAAGATGCAAGCTGGAATTTAAGATTGAAGTTGATGCAATGGTATGTTAGGCCTATTCAATTAATTTTTAAAATTAATTTCTGAATTTAACTGTACAAACTACCGATACAATATAGCACTCTTTATAACTTGAAACCTGGGCTGCATCCATTGGAATAATAGTGAGTAAAAACGTTCTGGAACACACCCCTGTGGGTACATTTACTATATACTGTACTTCCATGCAAGGTATAATGCAATGCAATATCTTCCGGACTAGGCCTATTTGCCTATACAGTAGGCCTACTAAACCTCTAGAATCGGCAGATCGGTAGGCCTATTATACTGCTATACAGCCATTCCAGCGTAACGGTCGTGACATTCCGCATGGGTTTCCGGTATTAATGAGTATTCTAAGGGCACATGGAAGAATGATATTGAAAAGATATTACTATGATATGATCCTAAGATATGGACCTTTAATAAAATCGAAACCGCACTGGAATACATTACGTTTTATTGATTGTATTCCAGTTTAAAGTTGGCGTAACGGTCGTGACTGAAATGGACAAGCTTTTTAGAGACTCCTACACATTACAAATTTCTATCGAATTTACTGTACTTATTTAGCGTTACTTATGTCAGACTAACATGTTAATAGATAGAGTTTAAAATGAAATTAACAGTATGGCAATATAATATCATTAGAGAATGTGGCAATCAATTAACCAGCGTAACGGTCGTGACATAGTTTCGTAACGGTTGTGACATTATCGATTTTCACATAAATCTGAATTTCAAAAAATGGTAAGGTATTAGAGTTAGGTATTGCTATCGATTTCAGGCAGGTTTTCTTGTACGCTGATTTTAATGGAAGGCTTTTTACATTCCGCAATTGAACACATCTACCATTTTTGGTGCTAAAATGAAAAGTGCAAGTAACCAGCATTTTTCAAATTAATGAAAACAACTAGACTTGTAGGAATGGTGTTTATTTCAATTACATACAGGTTTACTGGTGCGCCGATTTCAATGGAAGGCTTTTGAAATTCCGCAGTTGAACACATCTGCGATTTTTGGTGAGAAAATGAAAAGTGCAAGTAACCAGCATTTTTCAAATTAGTGAAAACAACTAGAATTGTAGGAATGGTGTTTATTTCAATTACATCTGTACATACAGGTTTTCTGGTGCGCTGATTTCAATGGAAGGCTTTTTACATTCCGCAGTTGAACACACCTACCATTTTTGGTGCTAAAATGAAAAGTGCAAGTAACCAGCATTTTTCAAATTAGTGAAAACAACTAGGAATTGTAGGAATGGTGTTTATTTCAATTACATAAAGGGTTTCTGGTACGCCGATTTCAATGGAAGGCTTGGTACGCCGATTTCAATGGAAGGCTTTTTAAATTCCGCAGTTGAACACATCTACTGACCTACCATTTTTGGTGCTAAAATGAAAAGTGCAAGTAACCAGCATTTTTCAAATTAGTGAAAACAACTAGAATTGTACGAATGGTGTTTCTTTCTCTATTACATACAGTTTTCCTGCTGTTCTGGTACGCCGATTTCAATGGAAGGCTTTTTAAATTCCGCAGTTGACTGGTTGAACATACCTTCCATTTTTGGTGCTGAAATGAAAAGTGCAAGTAAACTCTTCGTTCGCAAGTAAAATGTTCTATGTAGTATTGTAAGCTGATATTTTGGTTATTATGTGTACTACCTGATTACAGTATAATTATAATTACATCCCACTGCAGCAGTGGTATCATAAATGATACAAATTAATTTATACTGTATAATAATGATTCCTAAGGTTTGTCATTTGTGTCACAACCGTTACGGTCATAAGTGCTGTTATGGCACATTATAGGTTAAGAAGAAACCTTTGTACACCCAATATTACAATTATCACTTTGTGTGGAATCATATTCCAAAATGTAATCTTAAATGGAGAGTAAAAAAGACGACCTTTCGCTCCTTGAATTATACATGCTATGCTAATATTCCCATTTCCCACATGTTAATGTCACGACCGTTACGCTGATTACTACAACTGGAACATATAGTCAAGTTAAACTATATGACTCAAACAATTGATACGAACCACCTAACGATAGATATAAAAGATTATAACCATTACTGCCGGGGATCTGGAGATATTGGAAAAACTTGTTCTTCAGCGTAACGGTCGTGACATATTTTCCATCCACTCATTACAATGCTATTAGAAAAATATTTATTAGTTGTACATTATTTAACCGACATGGCTAATTACTATATACATATAAGATTCTGAAAAACATATGGCATTGCCAGTTTGGTAATGATCATGCCATTTTGGTTTGTATGTAATTAATGCCAAAAATATTGAATTTTTGGCATTTTTTAAATCACATTTTGCGGACGCCTTAAAAAAAATTGGCTAGGGTTATGGAACATTTGAAAACAGTTTTATGAAGCACAATATGTGTGCTACACACTCAATACAAAAGAAATTCATTTCTAAGTACTTTCATTTTTCACCAAAAGGTTTACTTTTGCTTGGAATGGCTGTATAGGTACCAGTAAAATTGGGAATTAGAACAATCTGACAATGCGACATACAACGGCTATTGTACTGTAGGTTTATTATGAGGGGCTGGGTTATGCCATATTGCAGTATTGGGAGTGTGGTGGTGGTAAACCTCAAATCATAAACACCAACCACTACGGTACCGGTACAGTATGTAGGTCTACTATCAGGGGGCAGTACTATAATGGGTACGGCAGTACGGTACGTTACTGGCACCATTCATTATACTATACGGTAGGCCTACACAAAAATGTTGATGTAAGATTGTAAATTACCAGTACCGGTAGTAGGAGTAGCGTAGCAGGGCAATGCACAGGTGCTCCCGCTACCGAATTATGCTGTCTACCTAATGATGAGATTTTAATGTTATAAACAATCAGTGAATAGAACAGGCTGCAATAACGGTACCGGTATTAAACGGTAGAACGTACTGTAGAAAATGAAAGTATAGCAGCTAGGCCT
>JAUCBJ010005192.1:0-24920 GCA_032718475.1 Nemertoderma westbladi
AAGTTCCACTATGTGCTACTACTGCTGGTATTGGAGTCATAAGTTGTAACTATTACTTCATTGTGTATGTTTTCTTCTTATTATTATTATTATAACTTATTATTATCATTTAATTCGCCATTTCGGGGTGGAACAACATCGTAAGCCTATGCTTATATATACGGGTACAAACACAATCAAATGTTATTGAATACCAGGGCAGTACAATACACTAGATTCATACCACTCCAGGGGTAAAATCGACGCAAATATCAGCTGATTACTCTCATGAATAAATCTGTAACATGTTATATATATAATCGACTTTAGTTTATTGTTTTGGTTAGGATAACATGCCACTGTAAACTGCTCCTTTCCCTGGCCTAAATGGAAAATTTAATATTGAGACGCGATTTTAATTCGCAGTAATGGGATTTGCGTCAAGTCAGGGAATTTCATTTTTTCAAGAAACTATCAGGGAATTCTTGTAAAAAATAAAGCGGCCGAAGTAATATATTATATTCTATAAAAATGTAGTATACATGCAGAGAGGGAATTGTTTTAAAAGTCAGGGAAAATTGAAACTGAAATAGAGTGGGAAAACCCTGAACATATTCTGTAATATTTTGTTTAGCCCATACGTTGCTGGGCAACAATGCAATACCTCTTTAGTCACACTATTATGTAGCTATTCATTCATTATCAAAATGTTCCAGACTTTGATCAAGGTTCCAAATATGAAAACTGTTTATCCAAATCTGTCGCACTTCTCGAAATATGGTTGTCTTTCCGTTTTACTGTCGGTCTGTCCGTCAGTTTGTCTCCAAAACAAAAGAAAACATACTATGTGTCTAAAAAAATTCCTATATAGGATTTCTTGGTCCGTGACTTCATTTCTGATATCAGTATTCAAGTTTGGCCACGTCTTTTCTGTCTGTATGCCTGTCAGTCTGTCCATCAAAATATATCCGACAGCCTGACAGCCAAATAGACCGTTGGGAAGTCATCAAATGTTAAATCTGACACTCGAAATGAATTATGCAACCAGGAAAACCACCAGGCAATATCATTAGCATGATTTTGTGGTTTCGTGTTGCTATATATATATATTGGCAGACATTCTCACATATTAACAGACAATTTTGCGCGGGAAGGTTAAAATTTTAAAGCAATTATCACGGAATGGTATTTTTTCATTTTTATAACACTACTTCTACGCCATTTTTTAACCAATTTGCAAGTTTTTGGTATCAAATGAAAGCTACTAGTGTGCGCAATAATAAAATTCGAGCAGTTTTTTAGTTTTGGAATTGTTCATCTGTTATAAAATTTTTTACGAAAAAAAAGTGCTTTTATTGAAAATTTGAAAATTATTTTGAAAAAATAACAGGTATTTTCCTTGAAAAGTACGAAACAAAAATTCTGCTCGAATTTTTTCACGTAATCGGCCATGCTGATTCCAATAAAAAGCCAGGTTACACACTTCTGAAAATAAAGCATAACAAAGGAGTAGCATTTTAAGTAAAAAATGTAAATTTTGGCTCTGGCCGCTAAGGGGCGTCAAAAATGATGTTTTTTTGAATATTACAATTCAATATAGTCCACCCAAAATGTATCTTACACTTTTTTCTACTTATTCGTTTTTTGGTGCAGTATGTATTTCATAATGCTGATTTCCAAGCCAGACTAAGCCGACTTTGCTTGAATTCAATAGATTCATTCAGAATTTTGCCTGACTTCAATAGATTCAGGTATAATTTTGCACGATTTCAATAAACCCCGGCAGAATTTTGCCTGATTTCAAAAGATTGATATAATTTTGCCTGATTTCAATAGATTTATATGATTTTGCCTGATTTCAATAGATTCTGGCAGAATTTTGCTTGATTTAAATAGAAAGACAGGCAGAATTTTGCCTGATTTCAATAGATTCAGGCATTATTTTGCCTGATTTCAATACACTCAGGCAAAACTAGCTATGATACTGCTTTCTTGTCGGGGGGGGGGGGGGGGGGGGGGTATATTTTGATTGCGTCGAACGTTTGTCCTGTTATACCATTCAGTTATCAGATTTACAAATATGTGTAAAGCAGTATATACTTAGAAAAATTGCTTGCATATGTTAATAGGTCGGTTAAACTTTCATTATCACCAAACCGCACCATTTAGGACAATGCTCTAATGTTATTGTTTGTGCGTGTTGCTAGGTAACAAACATCTGTTGTTGCAGTCAAGGCGTTTTAAATAGAGCAGTTAGTCTGGTTTCGTTTAAATTAGTTATAAAATATTGCGTGTAACATATTTATACTTCATTGCATAAATAATTTCATTATTCCAAACATGCACAGCACATCCCACAATAATACCACATTTTGGAATGAAATTACATGTTGAAATACTACAAATATTGCAAGCAAACCATTACTGCGACTTCAACTAGAAATTTTCTCAATAACCCATGACGTTATGTATAACTCATGCAATAACTAATGTAATTTAATTAAATAATCTGCAAAGTAATTATAAGTAGACAACCCCTACCTAATGCGACGAAATTAATACCGGTACTTATAAAATACAATTCCAAGGTAAAATAATAAATTACCAGACTAATAATCCCCCACGCAAGGTTCATCAGTTTGAATTTCCCGCTGTTGTAAAACTTCCTTTATTTCCCTTTCCAAAGCTCCTAACAGCGAGCTGGCGCCAAGACGGAAGAGCTCAGGTTTCAACCAATCATCTCCCAGCTCAGCGTGAACCATCTCCAACCAATGGAACGCGTCTCTTCCAACCTTTAACCCTCCAGCCGGTTTCAACCCAACCCTGACCCCCGTACGTCCGTAGTGCTCGCTTATAGCTCGAGCCATAACGACCCCCACTGGTAGAGTGGCGTTAACTGCTGCCTTGCCGGTTGATGTCTTAATGAAATCTGAACCAGCTGCCATGGCAACTATAGACGCTTTATATACGTTACTAAGACCCTGCAATTCCCCAGTTTCTAGAATAGATTTCATTTTAGCTTCTCCGCAAGCTTTTCGTAACTCTTTGACTTCGTTGTAGAGTTCCTCCCATTTACCTTCTAGAACTAAGTTACGACTTATAACGATGTCAATCTCGGAAGCTCCGAGGGAAACCGCTGACCGGATCTCGGAAAGTTTAACTGGAAGGAAAGTCTGTCCGGAAGGGAAGCCGGCCGCAACGCTGGCCACCGGAAATGGAATGTCGTAGGTTCGTAAGGCGGCGATTGCGTCGGATACACGCGCGGGGTAGACGCATACTGACGCACAGCGGATCCGTTCCCGAGTTGGTAACCCGTCAAGGACTGACTGCTCCAACGGATGCAACGCCTTGTGGACCAGCTTTGCTACTCTTTCGGCCGTGTCGTCTCCAGCTAGAGTAGTCAAGTCGATGCACCTCACAGACAGAAGTAAACGATTCAACCTCACTGATTCTTCCAGATCCTTCACGACTTCAATTATATCTGTTACCGTGTCGTTGATTTCAGATTCATTTACCTTAACAGCGTCCAAGAGTGAAGATATTTCGTTAAAGTTCGCCATTTTAACAAATAACAATTATTTTCAATTAAAACGACAGATATTAATATAATATACACTGTATGAAGCACCTATAATATTGTACGACGATGGGTACTACGATATATACGCATATTTGCCACTCGGCCTGCCTTACACCTTCGAGGATAGAAAATTCATGGTTTCAATTTGTCTGTTGTGGCCAGGTGGTTGACACTTTTTAGTAGTGATAGAAGTAACATGTTATCTATAAGCTTAGGGTTTGCAGGTGTATAGCAGATATATCTGTATTGCAGATGTATCCATTATCAAACGTTGTATATCCTTCGTAACATTATTGTGTATGTACCATCCACGGATTGGTACAAACAAGAGCACAGCAAGGGTTCGGGTTGCCATTGAAGCTAAGGCTCCACTGCTACACACACAACAAGTTCTTAAGGAGAGGTGATACTGTAGCATTCCAGAGAGAATACTCTAGTATTCCAGAGAGAATAATCTGGCCCATGTGAAGAATACCAGACTTTCTACCGTTATATTTCACTTTGCAGTTACCCACATGTGAAGAATACCAGGTTTTCACCAAAAACACAGGTTACAGAAGGGCTGAATTTAACCAAAACAATAAACGAATTAGTATATGTACTCTACAGACAGGTTATAAGACAGAAATAAGCGCTATAAAACACTTAATAAAGATAAATTAAAAAAAATAAAAAATCTTCATATATAAATTTCCAATAAAAAGTCGACCGAAAAGTGAAATCCTGGTATTCTTCACATGATGGGCGAATACTCTAGTATACCCGAGAGAATACTCTAGTATTCCAGAGAGAATACTCTAGTATTCCAGAGAGAATACTCTAGTATTCCAGAGAGAATACTCTGGTATACTTGAGAGAATACTCAAGTATTCCAGAGAGAATACTCTAGTATTCCAGAGAGAATACTTGAGTATACCAGAGAGAATACTCGAGTATTCCAATCCATGGTACAATTACCAAGTTGAGGGGGTAGGATCTTCGAGCAGTGCGTCAGTGGCAAATACATTTTAATATAAGAGAACTATCAGCTGGAACGATTAAGATTGATATCCCTATAGTGGAGATATTTATATTGAAATATTTCCAATAATGGTGTCAGCGAGCCAGTATTATATAGTAGTACACACATACACACACGCCACGCCACACAAATTAGAATCCCCCAACCCCAAGCTAATAGTTATCATTTCAACGTGTCTCGTTTCTCAGCATGTAAAATATTAGGCCTATTGACAATTCTAGTTAATATTAAGTTGTATGTCATTCAGACTAAAATAGTATACACATAATATAATAAGTTATCCACACAAGATTATAAGTTGGGCTCACAAGATTAAAAGCTACCTGTAATACTCTATTCTCTATTAAAAATTTAAAGAATAGCAAAACTAGCTACTTACTATATTGTTGTACATCAGCTGTCATTTAAATTGTATTGAACTTTCCCCCATGTGGCTTAAAAATGGATGGGCAGCCGCAGCCAGGTATTACTGAGTAAATTTAGCCAATAGAATGGGCGCTGCAGAAGCACTGCCTAGCAACCATAAGAAACACTTTGAGTGCTTGTGGGGAGAGCCACAATGTGCTGGAGTAACTTTATTGATGATATAAAATGTACAGGATTTGACACCTAATAATTGGACGTATCCAAAAAGTGGATGTCCTTATTTCTCACGCGTGTTTGTTTGTTTTTACACACAACTTCTTGCACTTAATGTTGATAGAATTGGATATTTGTCATTGGACATTTGTCATTGTATTGTATTGGTCAATGTCATTTGGAATTGGATATTATATATTGTCAATAATGATGATGGGTTCATTATTGGACCTAGTTGTCTTGTGTATGCAAGGTTTTGGTTGCGAGCGACCTGTTGGTTGCCAAGCAACAGTGATATTAATTCTAGAATGATCGATCATAATCGTAGAATTCACTCAATCAAAATTCTGTCGAGACCCCATAAAGAGCACCAATAGGACATGCTTTATGCAAAATTTCGCTTTATTTCGTTTAGAATTGTAGAAGATACATTTCTAACAAACAGCGTTTTTTTAACATAGGCCCTACAATATTATACTAATTATACTATTAGCATACTGGCTAGCCAAATCCCAGAATATCGTTGCCAAGACAACATCCTATTGGAGCTTCAGCGTGGACGTAAGTAGCAGTGTAATTGAGAGAGCTGTCTGCTCCACATAGACAACTATTGGGTTCTCATGCGTTAGTACTTATTACGCTGCCCTGCTTAGGCGCTTAATTCATTACAACAAACAATAAAATAATAATTGTGTTATACAGACGGTACTTTGCCCAATGTTTCGTTTTGCGTTTTTCATTATTATGCTTCCCTGCAAAGGCGCATTATTTATTACAACAATATTGATAGCAATGTATCCGTCCATATTGCCAGCTCTCGCTTGCAAGCTTGTCAGTATCACTGTGATTAGTTATCGAAACTATATGTATCAGTCATGGTATCACTACGCGCAGAGTGATGGATACAGGTTGCCTCCAGTAGAGCGGAGCCTTCGGATTGCCTCCGGTAGAGAGGAGCCTTCGGATTGCCTCCGATAGAGATAGCCTTCGGGTTGCCTCCGGTAGAGAGGATCCTTTAGGTTGCCTCCAGTAGAGAGGAGCCTTCATGTTGCCCCCAGTAGAGCGGAGCCTTCGGAGTGCCTCTGGTAGAGAGGATCCTTTAGGTTGCCACCGGTAGAGAGGAGTCTTCGGATTGCCTCCTTTAGAGAGGAGCCTTCGGGTTGCCTAGAGTAGAGTGGAGCCTTCGGATTGCCTCCGCTAGAGATATCCCTCGGGTTGCCTCCGGTAGAGAGGAGCCTTGGAGTTTCCTCTGGTGAAGAGGAGCCTTCGGGTTGCCTCCGGTGGAGAGGAGTCTTCGGATTGCCTCCATTAGAGAGGATCCTTCGGGTTGCCTCCAGTAGAGTGGAGCCTTCGGAATGCCACCGGCACCGATAGAGATAGCGTTCGGGTTGCCTCCGGTAGAGAGGAGCCTTCGAGTTGCATCTGGTAGAGAGGAGTCTTCGGGTTGCCTCCGTTAGAGATGAGCCTTCGGGTTGCCTACGGTAGAGAGGAGCCTTCGGGTTGCCTCCGGTAGAGAGGAGCCTTCGGGTTGCCTCCGGTAGAGGGGAGCCTTCGGGTTGCCTTTGGTGGAGAGGAGTCTTCGTGTTGCCTCCGTTAGAGAGGAGCCTTCGGGTTGCCTACAGTATAGAGGAACCTTCAGGTTGCCTCCGATATAGAGGAGCCGTCGGATTGCCTCCGGTAGAGAGGAGCCGTCTGGTTTCCTCTGGTAGAGAAGAGCCTTCGGGTTGCCTCTGGTGGATAGGAGCCTTCGGGTTGCCTCCGGTAGAGAGGAGCCTTCGGGTTGCCTCCGGTAGAGGGGAGCCTTCGGGTTGCCTTTGGTGGAGAGGAGCCTACGGGTTGCCTCCGGTAGAGAGGAGTCTTTGGATTGCCTCCGGTAGAGAGGAGCCTTCGGAATGCCTCCGATAGAGATAGCATTCGGGTTGCCTCTGGTAGAGAGGAGCCTTCGGGTTGCCTCGGGTAGAGAGGAGCCTTCGGGTTGCCTCTGGTAGAGAGGAGCCTTTAGGTTGCCTCCAGTAAAGAGGAGCCTTCGGGTTGCCTCCGGTAGAGAGGAGTGTTCGGGTTGCCTCCGTTAGAGAGGAGCCTTCGGGTTGCCTACGGTAGAGAGGAGCCTTTGGGTTGCCTCTGGTAGAGAGGAGCCTACATGTTGCCTCCAGTAGAGAGGAGCCTTCGGGTTGCCTCCGGTAGAGAGGAGTCTTCGGGTTGCCTCCGTTAGAGAGAAGCCTTTGGGTTGCCTACGGTAGAGAGGATCCTTCGGGTTGCCTCTGGTGGAGCAGAGCTTTCGGATTGCCGTCGGTAGTGCAGAGCCTTCGGATTGCCTTCGGTAGTGCAGAGCCTTCGGATTGCCTCCGGTAGAGAGAAGCCTTCTGGTTGCCTCCGGTAGAGAGGAGTCTTCGGATTGCCTCTGATAGAGATAGCCTTCGTGTTGCCTCCGGTAGAGAGGAGCCTTTAGGTTGCCTTCAGTAGAGAGAAGCCTTCATGTTGCCTCCAGTAGAGTGGAGCCTTCGGATTGACTTCGGTAGTGCAGAGCCTTCGGGTTGCCTCCGGTAGAGGGGAGCCTTCGGGTTGCCTTTCTTGGAGAGGAGTCTTCGTGTTGCCTCCGTTAGAGAGGAGCCTTCGGGTTGCCTACGGTAGAGAGGAACCTTCAGGTTGCCTCCGATATAGAGGAGCCTTCGGATTGCCTCCGGTAGAGAGGAGCCGTCTGGTTTCCTCTGGTAGAGAAGAGCCTTCGGGTTGCCTCTGGTGGAGAGGAGCCTACGAGTTGCCTCCGGTAGAGAGGAGTCTTCGGATTGCCTCCGGTAGAGAGGAGCCTTCGGAAGGCCTCCGATAGAGATAGCCTTCGGGTTGCCTCGGGTAGAAAGGAGCCTTCGGGTTGCCTCGGGTAGAGAGGAGCCTTCGGGTTGCTTCTGGTAGAGAGGAGCCTTTAGGTTGCCTCCAGTAAAGAGGAGCCTTCGGGTTGCCTCCGGTAGAGAGGAGTCTTCGGGTTGCCTCCGTTAGAGAGGAGCCTTCGGGTTGCCTACGGTAGAGAGGAGCCTTTGGGTTGCTTCTGGTAGAGAGGAGCCTACGTGTTGCCTCCAGTAGAGAGGAGCCTTCGGGTTGCCTCCGGTAGAGAGGAGTCTTCGGGTTGCCTCCGTTAGAGAGAAGCCTTTGGGTTGCCTACGGTGGAGAGGATCCTTCGGGTTGCCTCTGGTGGAGAGAAGCCTTCTGGTTGCCCCCGGTAGAGAGGAGTCTTCGGATTGCCTCTGATAGAGATAGCCTTCGTGTTGCCTCCAGTAGAGAGAAGCCTTCATGTTGCCTCCAGTAGAGTGGAGCCTTCGGATTGACTTCGGTAGTGCAGAGCCTTCGGATTGCCTCCGGTAGAGAGGATAGGTTGCCCACAGTAGAGAGGAGTCTTCGGGTTGCCTCTGGTAGAGAGCAGCCTTCGGATTGCCTCCGATAGAGATAGCCTTCGGGTTGCCTCCAGTAGAGAGGAGCCTTTGGGCTGCCTCTGGTGGAGAGGAGCCTTCGGGTTGCCTCCGGTAGAGGGGAGCCTTCGGGTTGCCTTTGATGGAGAGGAGTCTTCGTGTTGCCTCCGTTAGAGAGGAGCCTTCGGGTTGCCTACGGTAGAGAGGAACCTTCAGGTTGCCTCCGATATAGAGGAGCCTTCGTATTGCCTCCGGTAGAGAGGAGCCGTCTGGTTTCCTCTGGTAGAGAAGAGCCTTCGGGTTGCCTCTGGTGGAGAGGAGCCTACGGGTTGCGTCCGGTAGAGAGGAGTCTTCGGATTGCCTCCGGTAGAGAGGAGCCTTCGGAATGCCTCCGATAGAGATAGCATTCGGGTTGCCTCTGGTAGAGAGGAGCCTTCGGGTTGCCTCCGGTAGAGGGGAGCCTTCGGGTTGCCTTTGGTGGAGAGGAGCCTACAGGTTGCCTCCGGTAGAGAGGAGTCTTCGGATTGCCTCCGGTAGAGAGGAGCCTTCGGAATGCCTCCGATAGAGATAGCATTCGGGTTGCCTCTGGTAGAGAGGAGCCTTCGGGTTGCCTCGGGTAGAGAGGAGCCTTCGGGTTGCCTCTGGTAGAGAGGAGCCTTTAGGTTGCCTCCAGTAAAGAGGAGCCTTCGGGTTGCCTCCGGTAGAGAGGAGTCCTCGGGTTGCCTCCGTTAGAGAGGAGCCTTCGGGTTGCCTACGGTAGAGAGGAGCCTTTGGGTTGCCTCTGGTAGAGAGGAGCCTACGTGTTGCCTCCAGTAGAGAGGAGCCTTCGGGTTGCCTCCGGTATAGAGGAGTCTTCGGGTTGCCTCCGTTAGAGAGAAGCCTTTGGGTTGCCTACGGTAGAGAGGATCCTTCGGGTTGCCTCTGGTGGAGCAGAGCTTTCGGATTGCCTTCGGTAGTGCAGAGCCTTCGGATTGCCTCCGGTACAGAGGAGCCTTTAGGTTGCCCCCAGTAGAAAGAAGCCTTCTGGTTGCCTCCGGTAGAGAGGAGCCTTCGGATTGCCTCTGATAGAGAAAGCCTTTGTGTTGCCTCCGGTAGAGAGGAGCCTTTAGGTTGCCTCCAGTAGAGAGAAGCCTTCATGTTGCCTCCAGTAGAATGGAGCCTTCGGATTGACTTCGGTAGTGCAGAGCCTTCGGATTGCCTCTGGTAGAGAGGATAGGTTGCCCACAGTAGAGAGGAGTCTTCGGGTTGCCTCTGGTAGAGAGCAGCCTTCGGATTGCCTCCGATAGAGATAGCCTTCGGGTTGCCTCCGGTAGAGAGGAGCCTTTGGGCTGCCTCTGATGGAGAGGAGCCTTCGGGCTGCCTCTGGTGGAGAGGAGCCTTCGGGTTTCCTCCAGTAGAGCGGAGCCTTCGGAATTCCTCCGATAGAGATAGTCTTCGGGTTGCCTCCGGTAGAGAGGAGCCTTCGAGTTGCCTCTGGTGGAGAGGAGCCTTCGGGTTGCATCCAGTAAAGCGGGGCCTTCGGATTGCCTCCGATAGAGATATCCTTCGGGTTGCCTACGGTAGAGAGGGGCCTTTGGGTTGCCTCTGGTGGAGAGGAGCCTACGTGTTGCCTCCGGTAGAGAGGAGTCTTCGGGTTGCCTCCGTTAGAGAGGAGCCTTCGGGTTGCCTACGGTAGAGAAGGGCCTTTGGGTTGCCTCTGGTGGAGAGGAGCCTAAGTGTTGCCTCCGGTAGAGAGGAGTCTTCGGGTTGCCTCCGTTAGAGAGGAGCCTTCGGGTTGCCTACGGTAGAGAGGAGCCTTCGGGTTGCCTACGGTAGAGAGGAGCCTTCGGGTTGCCTCTGGTGGAGAGGAGCCTTCGGGTTGCCTCTGGTAGAGAGGAGCCTTTAGGTTGCCTCCAGTAGAGAGGAGCCTTCATGTTGCCTCCAGTAGAGCAGAGCCTTCGGATTGCCTTCGGTAGTGCAGAGCCTTCGGATTGCCTCCGGTAGAGAGGAGCCTTTAGGTTGCCTCCAGTAGAGAGGAGCCTTCATGTTGCCTCCAGTAGAGCAGAGCCTTCGGATTGCCTTCGGTAGTGCAGAGCCTTCGGATTGCCTCCGGTAGAGAGGAGCCTTTAGGGTGCCTCCAGTAGAGAGGAGCCTTCTGGTTGCCTCCGTTAGAGAAGAGCCTTTGGGTTGCCTACGGTAGAGAGGAGCCTTCAGGTTGCCTCTGGTGGAGGGGAGCCTACGTGTTGTCTCCGGTAGAGAGGAGTCTTCGGGTTGCCTCAGTTAGAGAGGAGCCTTCGGGTTGCTTACGGTAGAGAGGGGCCTTCGGTTACCTCTGGTGGAGAGGAGCCTTCTGGTTGCCTCTGGTAGAGAGGAGCCTTTACGTTGCCTCCAGTAGAGAGGAGCCTTCAGATGGGCTTCAGTAGTGCAGAGCCTTCGGATTGCCTCCGGTAGAGAGGATAGGTTGCCTCCAGTAGAGAGGAGCCTTCGGGTTGCATCCAGTAAAGCGGGGCCTTCGGATTGCCTCCGATAGAGATATCCTTCGGGTTGCCTACGGTAGAGAGGGGCCTTTGGGTTGCCTCTGGTGGAGAGGAGCCTACGTGTTGCCTCCGGTAGAGAGGAGTCTTCGGGTTGCCTCCGTTAGAGAGGAGCCTTCGGGTTGACTACGGTAGAGAAGGGCCTTTGGGTTGCCTCTGGTGGAGAGGAGCCTAAGTGTTGCCTCCGGTAGAGAGGAGTCTTCGGGTTGCCTCCGTTAGAGAGGAGCCTTCGGGTTGCCTACGGTAGAGAGGAGCCTTCGGGTTGCCTACGGTAGAGAGGAGCCTTCGGGTTGCCTCTGGTGGAGAGGAGCCTTCGGGTTGCCTCTGGTAGAGAGGAGCCTTTAGGTTGCCTCCAGTAGAGAGGAGCCTTCATGTTGCCTCCAGTAGAGCAGAGCCTTCGGATTGCCTTCGGTAGTGCAGAGCCTTCGGATTGCCTCCGGTAGAGAGGAGCCTTTAGGTTGCCTCCAGTAGAGAGGAGCCTTCATGTTGCCTCCAGTAGAGCAGAGCCTTCGGATTGCCTTCGGTAGTGCAGAGCCTTCGGATTGCCTCTGGTAGAGAGGAGCCTTTAGGGTGCCTCCAGTAGAGAGGAGCCTTCTGGTTGCCTCCGTTAGAGAAGAGCCTTTGGGTTGCCTACGGTAGAGAGGAGCCTTCAGGTTGCCTCTGGTGGAGGGGAGCCTACGTGTTGTCTCCGGTAGAGAGGAGTCTTCGGGTTGCCTCAGTTAGAGAGGAGCCTTCGGGTTGCTTACGGTAGAGAGGGGCCTTCGGTTACCTCTGGTGGAGAGGAGCCTTCTGGTTGCCTCTGGTAGAGAGGAGCCTTTACGTTGCCTCCAGTAGAGAGGAGCCTTCAGATGGGCTTCAGTAGTGCAGAGCCTTCGGATTGCCTCCGGTAGAGAGGATAGGTTGCCTCCAGTAGAGAGGAGCCTTCGGGTTGCCTCCGGTAGAGAGCAGCCTTCGGATTGCCTCCGATAGAGAGAGCCTTCGGGTTGCCTCCGGTAGAGAGGAGCCTTTTGGCTGCCTCTGGTGGAGAGGAGCCTTCGGGCTGCCTCTGGTGGAGGGGAGCCTACGTGTTGCCTCCGGTAGAGAGGAGTCTTCGGGTTGCCTTCGTTAGAGAGGAGCCTTCGGGTTGCCTCTGGTGGAGGGGAGCCTACGTGTTGCCTCCGGTAGAGAGGAGTCTTCGGGTTGCCTTCGTTAGAGAGGAGTCTTCGGGTTGCCTTCGTTAGAGAGGAGCCTTCGGGCTGCCTCTGGTGGAGGGGACCCTACGTTTTGCATCTGGTGGAGAGGAGCCTTCGGGTTGCCTCTGGTAGAGAGGAGCCTTTAGGTTGCCTCCAGTAGAGAGGAGCCTTCATGTTGCCTCCAGTAGAGCAGAGCCTTCGGATTGCCTTCGGTGGTGCAGAGCCTTCGGATTGCCTCCGGTAGAGAGGAGCCTTTAGGTTGCCTCCAGTAGAGAGGAGCCTTCTGGTTGCATCCAGTAGAGAGGAGCCTTCGGATTGCCTCTGATAGAGATAGCCTTCGGGTTGCCTCTGGTAGAGAGGAGCCTTTAGGTTGCCTCCAGTAGAGAGGAGCCTTCATGTTGCCTCCAGTAGAGTGGATCCTTCGGATTGCCTCCGGTAGAGAGGATAGGTTGCCTCCAGTAGAGAGGAGCCTTCGGGTGAGCCTCCGGTAGAGAGGGCCTTCAGGTTGCCTCCTGTAGAGAGGATCCCGCGGGTTGCGTCCGGTAGAGAGAAGCTTGTTTGAGATTTGGTCTATTTTGCACAATGCTGCACGTGCGTTGGATTAATCAATAGACCGATCCTTCCATTACCACTGCCATTAGGCGAGGGCGAGTTGCCAACCCTCTCCCAAATCCGTAATCAGAACTTCCTCTTTCTGTCCGTCAGCATTCTGCTCTCTTGAATTCCCATTGCATTAAGTCAAAAGCTGCCGTCTTGCATTGGGGACCCCGAGCCCACGAGTGTTAAATGAGGTTAGCCTAGTGACTTACGTCAGGTCCACCAATAGCTTGGTTGGATGGAACATGAGAGTAGCCTCCAACTCCAATATCTCTCTCCCCTTCTCAATCTGGCCTCCCAGGTGACCCAAGGTTTTGGCCAGAGGGGTCTTAAGGAAAAGGACTCAAATCGTTTTTGGCCACTCTCTCCAAAAACAGGCAGTGGTCTGGAGATAACTGACGCATGTGCTGTGAGACAAAGTGTGCCCGGTTATTCCACTGGCCGCTAGTAGCTGGACCTCAGCATTACTGCTATGTATTCCATAGTGGGTGTTGGTGGTGCTTTTTGCCGAATCAGCTCTCCTGAGCAGCCATTGGTAGATTACCATCTACCTGTCTGGGGAATATACCCATGCTGCCTAGTATTTTGGATCATCATCCAATGATCAAGGGGTCCCTTACCAGACCAGGTGATGATTGATGCCTTCGTAAGAGGGTATCCGCGCAGCATCACTTCCTTTATGCTGCATTGAGGTAGCAGGTTTCTATTCCTGACTTGACTACATTCGATATAAAACAGTTTTAGTTAATCAAATTTAAATCTAAACTATTTTGCTAAAACAACAACGGCAGCATTGAAAATGGATATTGTTCTAAACATTATATACATGTAAATTCATATCGTTGTTATGGCATCCGCATCATATTTGCAGATAACATAGGCAAACATTAGAAAAAGTAAAATAATACAACAAACGGCTTAACCTTCCTTTTGTGGTAGATGGCGTCATAATATTATGTCGGGCAGTTTGCATCTAAGCCATCTTTAATTGCATCCGTTGACATGGTAACTTTGACAAGGACAGTTGTCTGAAATGTCATAGAGATATCACTTTTTAACTTAACTAAAACGTCGCTGGTAGCAACACCAATATAACTTTTCATGGTGAAATTTCCGCATCCTTGAATTGAGTGAAAATTGAATTTAGTGACAAACATCGTGTGGGTGCTGGGGAGTTTAGAAATGACCATACCAATTTTTTTTTCATAAATGGCACTTTTGTGGCCAAAAAGTCCTTTTTGAACTAAGGGCTCTTTTCCTAAACATACAATCACCAAAGATCGAGCAATGGAAAATACCCAAGACGTGTTCTAGAAGCTTATTGCTACTACGTTAGTGATTACTTTGCCACGTTCCGATCCATTTTGCCGCGACAAAGAACCACTTTACAGCGTTAAGTAAGATAATATCACCAGAGCGCTGATAAGTTCACATAATATAACAAAAAAATACTAAATTTGTAATTCAAGTAAAAAAAACCTACGTAAAATATTATATACGTTAAATAATGCATTAACAAGAACATTATAATGAGCGCGGTGTACGATTATTCCACGTCCGTCCATTCCACTTGGCCAATGAGAGCTATGATTAATATTTAATGAACAATCTTATGACAGGTCCATTGGCCAACTTGTCTTGCTAGAATGGACTTTTTGACATTATATTTATTAGTACCGGTATGTCAATCATATTATTTTTTCCGTACGGTGCGCTACCAATATTGGAGCCAAGACATAATTATGATTTTATAGAAAAAGGCTGTTGTCATAATAATGATATTTACATGGTGTCAATCACAATCATAATCAATTATCATATAAAAAATAAATATTAATAAATTAACTTACAGTATCATAAATTGCAGTGGTGGTCAAATATAACTGTTTATGTTTGAAATGCAAACATTCGGCTACGCCGGATTCGACCCGAAGGCTCCTCTTTCGATAGCTGCTACCCGAGGGTAGGGGTGTCGCCTTTCCCATATTTTGCTCCCAGTAATTAAACTGGCCCTCATTTTATCGACCCCAGGTACGAACGGTTGAGTAGACACTGACAGGGCTCGAACCTACAACCAATGAGTGAGTAGACACTGACAGGGCTCGAACCTACAACCAATGAGTGAGTAGACACTGACAGGGCTCGAACCTACAACCAATGAGTGAGTAGACACTGACAGGGCTCGAACCTACAACCAATGAGTGAGCGGACGGAACTTAAGTTTGACGTGGTTTTGCGTCGTAATAAATAATACCCATTAAAATATTAACTACCGAATAAATTACACTTTCAGATTAGGCAGAACAAAACTTAACAACTAACCCTATTTGACACTTGATAGACGAACTTACCTATATCACTCTTACCATTTTTTGGATGTGTGACTAACTCTTTTGGATATCTGTTAATATACAGTATAGGCCATCATTAATTCACCGACATCAGTTTACGAATTTTATCGCAAACATTATTAAAACCTGTCCCTGTTAATCCTAATGGGAATGATACTCTGAGCATTCATTCCATTTTTCATATCATATCGCTAAAGAAGATTGACGTTCTCATATTACTGTAATACATATAATAAAACAATGTTCGAGTTTGCGTAATTATTTTAAATTAATCCAACATAATCGAATTGAGTGGATTAAATATGGACCATTTAATTTCTCAAAAACTCTAATAATGAAAACACAAACTGAGGAAATTGAATTTTAGTGTAGTTAAGGAGTGCTTGGGCCTACCTTAAAATTTTAACTTTAAGGGGGGGGGGGGGGGGGGGGGGGGGGTATACCAATTCTGGAAGGGTTTTAAAAAGCGTCATATTCACTAGAAAAACTTAACTTGATGCTAGTAAAACTATGGACTAAAAGGCAATAAAATGGGCTTTCCATTTCTGTAGTCAAAATCTCAAAATACTCGTTTCTGATTGGCTGATGGCAATAAAAGTCAATTTTTATTGGTTAGTCGTCTAAAACACTAATCCTCATTCTATCTTTGGTGGAATTTGCTGAAACTTACTGAGAACATTAATGAGGTATGTTGCCACAAATTAATTTCAAATTTCACAAAAATTTAAATTTTTAGGGCACTTTTCGTAATTCAAAATTTAGAAAATTGACTTTTTATCATACATACGACTACATTTTTTATTATAAAATGAGAACAAAGTCGAATTTAGAAATTCTGTCAGAGTTATATTCTTATTGAGTTTATGAGCAGAACAAAAAAAAAACAGAATCAAAATCCATTGAGAAATGGCGGAGGAGTAGTATTTTAAAAAATTTAGAAAATCCCAAAATCGAGAAATAATAAAGACCAGTAAAATACATTTAAAGTTTTTAAACCTTCCCGCGCAAAATTGTCTATCCGACTGTGTAATAATTAAAATGGTAATTTATGCCTCTTAATAACAATTAAAGAGGCTAACAGATGGAATTTTAGCTTGGGGGTTTTTGAGGTAGGTGATTTCATTTCAACACGTATCTGCAACACGGATTCTAAATTAGCGAACATTATGAAATGCACAAAATGTCTAATCATTATTAGTCGACAGATTATGTATAGAGAAAAAGTTAATAATTTAAAATAAAGACACTGTCATGTATATTATGATAATCCTAATCGCACAGAAAGTTATATACATAACTGTAACAGGTAACTATATAGTAAAGATACTTAGCAACCCTCCTAAGGTATAACGTCGGAAGGTTGATGACGTCATAGACAACAAACGGTAGGATTTAACAATAATACTAGAAAACCTAGAATATATCCAGATAAACGTATTAACTATGAATTAGATAGGCTAATCGTAAATAAATTTCAGTTCAACTCACCGCCGATATCCACATGGAGAAAGAATATTAGACTTTGTCTTTAAATGTTTTAATAAAGGTCTGTTTACATGTGGCAACTTTTAGAGCAACTTTCTCGGCAACTAGCAACTTTTTTTGGAGCAACTTAATTTAATCGCTGTTTACACGTGGCAACTTTACCAGCAACTTTACCAGCAACCTGGCCGGCATCTTTTAGAGCAACTTGGCTAGTTTGACTGTAAAATAGTGGGTCATTTTATCTACTAGCTAGTTTTTGATAATTTAATTTGTTTATCCCGCTTTAATTCACCAACGCAAATTCCTTTAAGTTGCCGTAAAAGTTGAGCAACTTTTACGGAAACTTTTTTACGTGTTTACACGGAGCAACTTGATCGGCAACCTGGGTTGCTCTACAAGTTGCCGAGAAAGTTGCCACGTGTAAACAGGCCTTAAGCGTTATAAAGAGTGTTTTTTGCAAAATCGCGCCGTTCTGAACAAATGATGTATGAAATTATGTTATTATGTGTCAATGACTGAATTCCGATGACAAACAGCGCAGATAGAGGCGTTCATAAGAACTATTGTTCGCCGGAGGCCATTTATTCTATTGAATAAATACACGACATTCTAGAATATGTAATTGATGTCATGAGTACCTGGGCTGGGCTATATTGGTCTTCGTATACAACATATACTGCCATGGGTTGCTACACAAGCAAAATGTAGTTATTAAAATATAATAATCGAAACGAAAGATAATTCTTGCAATCCTTGGACCCATCTCTAACGTTTCTCAAAGATATTCAGAGATTGCTATATATTTGGAATCTTTGCAACGCCATTTTTCAAATTATATAGAAATCACAAGTATGAAAAATGGCCACGAAGGGTGACAATTTCTAAAAAAATAAAAATTACTATATTTATAAAAATTATTAAAGCTGAATCGAGAATTCTGACTCTATGTGGATATCGACGGATTTTAAATTTCAAATAATAAGACAATATTACAGGACATGATGTATTCTGTCCCCTTAGCTACATTAGTTTGTCTGGGGGAAATATTGTACATTATAATATGTTGTAGAATAATGAAATATTGTTGTGAAATATTATTCGACAATTATTAACAATATGGTAAGTAATTAGAAGCCGAAGTAATATATCGACCAGCCATTGAAAATCACAAGTTATGTAAAGGACATAAACACATTGTTTTGGCAGCGTTCTCATATTATAATGTCAAAATACAAAAATAAATCAATAGCAATAATATCATCATTCTAGAATACTACATTACCGTTATTGTTCTGATGTATGTTTATTTAGATTCTAACCTTATTTTTTTATTTGGAATTGGAAGTGCGAACGAGTTCAAGTAGCATTTCGTAATAATACGAACTGTTACTACCCGAAAAATTAGTAAATATAACCCAATAGTTAACCTATAATTATATTAGGGGCCGTGCAAAAATGGTGTCACGGTCGAAAAGGGGGGGGGGGGGGGGTTGCATCGATCGAATGCGAAAATCGTAAAAAATGCGTGACATCATTTGTGCACGGCCTCTTATCTAAACTGAGTATCAGAAAAATAAACATATCAGTATGTTTTTTTAATATATAAAATTTCACAATGTATATAATAATATAGCATAATATTGGATATATTTGTATGAAGTGGGGCTCGTTTAGTGAATGTAAACCTCGCTCACATAACAATGTGCTCATTTACACGGATTGTAAATAGTTATTTTCTAAATGACACAGAAAAGCCTCTGATTTGAAATAATTAGTTTTACTTTTGAAACATAACTAACTGGTTTGCCAATAAGTTTCATATTTACCTACCGGCTACTTAAAGTAAGGACAAAAAGCATTACTATTGCACGAACATAAACACATTAATACTTGTACAAAACCGCAATGAAAACTCATTACCAGTAAATATATCGATCGAATCTTTATTAATGAAAAATAAACGAATTCCACTAAAAAGCAGTGGAAACAAATGGAGTAAAATTTTATGTTCAACATAATAAATTAAAGACGGCATTCCGAATTCTTTTAGTTCTAACAAATTTACGAGAATTCAATTGATTTTTAGTTTATATTCCATGTTATCGACCTAAAGGAGTTAAATTAAACCGTTTCTATGGTGAGGGAATTGCTCATAGATCGGTCGGAAAAACGCGTGATGTAGAGCGTCAGTGAGGGTTATACGGTGGTTGGGTTCGTAATGCAACATCTGTCGGATCAGATGGAACAGCAGTTCATCCTCCTCGCCCTTCCTCAACATGTACCTCTCTAGATACTTAATGTTCTCCTTCACGTACTTCGCTATACTTCCGCCCGGCTCGACATCCACCGCTCCTCTACTGTTGAAGTAGCGGCCTCCCCGTCGGGAGCGTTTCACCAACTTGGGGGGCACCGGCCCCAGAACGGTCTCCATGATGGCGAGATGTTCCCGGTTGTCGTGCGTCTGGAACATTGTGATCCCAGAGTAGATCTCGAAGAGGATACAACCGATGGACCACACGTCGCAGGGTTGACTCCAACCGATCTCGAGGATAACCTCGATAGCGCGGTAATGCCGCGTCGACACGATGGTAGAGTGATGCTCGTGATCAAAGGTCGCGGAACCGAAGTCGATTAAACGCAGTTCCGTGGAGCGAAGCGGTCGTCGCTTATTGCCGGAACCCAAATCGGGGTCGATAAAGAGAATGTTCTCCGGTTTGAGATCGGTGTGGGTGAGTTTGTTCGCGTGCATGAACTCCACAGCGACGCACAACTGATGCGCGATGTGACGCACTTGGCTCATCGGATACGGGGCGTACTTATTGGCCTTCAAGTAATCGAAAATACTAAGTCCGAGAAGATCGAAGGCCAAACAAATATGGCCGTGGAAGTTGAACCAATCGAGAAGTTTAACGCAAAGTTTACTACCCTGGGGATCAGCCTCACTGAGTTTCTCTAGAACTTTGATTTCCAGTTTAGCCGCGTCTCTGTATTTTTCAACGTTTCTAATAATTTTTAACGCGATTTTTTTTCTATTTTTATTGGTAGTGAATGTGTCCGCGCATTGCACGACCCGTCCGAAGGTTCCCTCCCCCAACGTCGACTCGATCTCGTAACGCCCGGCTATCATATCGCCCTTATTGTAGATGAGATGGCCCTCCTTATCGTGTCGGACGCTGCGATCCCCGGAGCCCCGCGAGGTGCGCCTTCCGCGAAGGCGACGCGAACCCGAGGTCCGGGAACTGCCCCCGGAGGCCCCCCGCTTCCCGCCCCCCTCCGAGGAGCCTCCGGAGGAGCCGCTCGACGAACCTCGCCTACTCCGCGACGACCAGAAGGAGCTGCTCCGATCGCTGCGACTGTAGGAGCCGGAACTGCTGCTGCGGGACTGGGACGAGGAGACCCGCCGCTGTCGGGAGGACCGATGTCTGCGGGAACGCCGTTCCGAACGTTTACGCAACGGGGAACGGTACTTGGAACGCCAACTCGGTTTGCTCTTAAGCTCGATCTCATTGCCGTAGGAACGACGCTTGGGTTTACGACGGGACCTACTGCGTCTACGCCTATTACGCCCCCTCCCACGCGCTCGCTCCCTCTCCCATTTCCGTTGTAACGTTTCTCCTTCGCGTCTTTCTTTCGCTTTCCGGTTCTGCATTCTTTCCCTTTTTTTCGGATGCCTTTTTTTCCTCTTCCGTCGCATTTCGTTACGAATCAGTAGATCCTGCGGCGGCAGCGGCATTGCCAACGGCAACTCGGGTGCCCCAGTCGGTGGCAGCATACCGCCGTAGAACATCCCGTAAAACTCCTCGTGCGACATCGGAGGAAGGAAGGCGTGAGGTTGGCCGTCCGGGAATCCATCGGGGATCCTGGGAGGTGGGAATGCTGGGCTGCTCCAGACGGGCGCCCCTCCGGGGGCAGGGAAGACCCCCAGCCCCCCGGGGGGTCCGGGGAATCCGCCCCCCAACCCCAACCCGTTCTCGACGCCGTCGTTAGCGAGAGCCATTAGCCGACCGGTAACGCTGGTCTCCCGGCGCGGTCGGTAGCTCGCGGGAAGCGGTCGTGGTGGGTCGAGGGAGCGGGAGCGCGAGACGCGGAACTGCCGTTCGAAGGAATCTCGGGACATCGGGGGCGGCGGGGAGGGGCGTCCGTAGCGCGGGGAAGGGCGGTCTAGACGAGGCGGAGAGGGGCGGTCTCGTTCTCGGGATGGACGGCCCCGTCGTCGGTACTTCGCCGGTGGAGTCTCCCGGCCCCGACCACGGCTGTATCGCCGTCTCTCTCTGTGGGATCGGTGTCGGCTGGACCCCCGACGACGGCGACGGTAGTCGTTTGAGTCGGGACTCGCGGAAGAGATAGGAGGCGAGTTGGAGGAAGATCCGGATTCGCGAGCTCCTCTGTACGGGTCAAGCGACGGACGGGAAGAGCGGGTCCGCTTACGGTCCCGACTACGGGACGTACTGTTACCGCCGTGCTGCGTCATCGGAAATTTCGAGACGAAAATTTCGGACGGTAAACTTCGAAAGATGATAGAAGGGGAGAGTGTCTAGAAATAAAACAAGAGTGATAGAAAATAAAATTGCTGCATACAAAAAATAATACAAAAATATTAAAAAATAAAACAATGAAATAGACGTTCCAAAACATAAACCATGCCATGACCATAGGCCTATGACTTAAACTTTGAACACGAGTTTGCATTACAGATAATAATAAATATGTAACTAAAGAAGAGGATCTCATGCAAGAGCAACTTTATGGCGGTCCGACGAAGATCTACAACAAAGAACAAACAAATTCCGTAGTACAAACTATCAGACTATTAAAAACGTTTGCAAAACGTGAATAAAATTGTAGGTCGGCTAAGTCTAAATCGTGTTGAAAACTACACACGATATTCTTACGGCTGTACGGTCTTTATGATAGGCCTACCGGTGTAACAGATAATTTCCACACCCCATGCAATATCACTCCCCAGTTAAAAACGGCTACCCGGGGTGTATTTTCCCTAGTGTATTTTAACCCCCTCCAGTGCCAGTGAAAAGTTGAAAACTCACACCAGCATTTATCAATTTTCACTCTGTTCCAATCCATCCCCGGTTGAATTTCCCTAGTGTATTCTCACTCCCGGTGTATTTTGTTGTATCTTCTACAGTAGGCCTACCGGTACCGCCTACTTTACTATATATAAATCTCCAGCGTGTGTTTGTATGTGTACTAGAGGTACCTGTGGTCGTCTGTTCGCTTAACTGTCTGACTGTAGGCTTATATCGAATTTAAATTATATTTAAATTTAAAATATCATGGGGGTAAGGATACACTGAGGGGGGTTACGTTTCACTAAAAAATCACCCGGAGTAGTTTCACCCCCGGTTAAATTATAGGGGGTACTAGTGAATTCTAACCGGGGGGTGAAAATACACTAACGGTAGGGAATTTTAACCGGGAGGTGAATTTTTAGGGGGGTGGAAATTCACTGCTAGTGCTACCGGTACCCTTTTGCTTTTTCTCTTAATCACAATAACAAACTCCTGCACTCCAGCACTCTACTCTTATTTTGACGATGACTACACCTGTGTACACCGCAATACCAGCCTAGCCTGGCTGCCTGGCTATGGCTACGCTACACTGCTACACCCACTAAATACTAAAATAGATCATTGCCGTGATCTGGTTATGTGTCATCTATTCTTGATCAGTTGATTATTTTTCTTTGAGATAATTAGATACCGGTAGGCTATCATTTTCTAGCCTACTTTTACAATCAGACAATGGCATTTTAACAAGCAATAGGCTAAAGGCAATCCAGAAAAGCGACCAGTAAGCAAGCAACAGCGACAGAGCGAGCACATGAACAAAAATTATGAATTATTTTAATTACATTTTTGTTTTTTTATGTTTGACAACTTCTACCGGTAGATTAGAAACTCGATCTTTCATGTTATATAGTTCTTTAGTTATTTATCAGTTTATGCTGTTATGGTACCGGTATGCAGTAAAACCTTCAACCGTCTTTCAGTCTTTGAAGGTCTAGCAGTCACTGCAGCACTGGTCACAAACTGACAAAGGACTATAAACAAATAACGAAATCCTACTTTTTACACTAGGTTTTTTTTATTAAAACCCAATCTGCCAATAATAAAACCTAATACTGTAATACTGCAGTACTGTAATATTAAAACCTAATTGTCATCCCTGGATACCGGTAGCCAGGCGTTAGCTGGTTAGGCCAGGTGTTAGGCTAGGTGCTAAGGCCAGAAGGCTGCTCTGCTACAGTGCTAGGAGGCACCTCTGTAGTACACACCTGCCTACCTACTGTCTGACTGTGTACTGACCTACATTCAGACATTTCTACATACGCCTACTGCAGTACTGCTGTACTGACATAAGACAATTCTTGACTGGGACTCACCTTCTTGCCGTCTATTTCAGTACAGCAGTAGGCCTATCGGTAGGCAGGTAGGTTATTTCACCGTCAATCTGTCAATTTTGCGGCTTATTACAGTATTAAAATGTCCTACAGCCGTCTGCCGTGTGGTGTGCTGCGGTACCACCGGTACCAGTATTCTGGTAGCAGTGCAGACTTACACAGTTACAGGCAGACAGGATAATACGAACTTAGATCCTGCAAAGCCTGACTTTGATGAGCTTAGATCCTAGCTAATTTAGATCTCATTTAGGGCAAATCTTTGGCTTCCTGGAAAACGCGCAACAGCGCAACAGCTCTGTAACCAATGGGCAACATTGGCGCAACAGCGCAACAACCTAATATTGGTTTATGAAATTGACGACTTTGTTTATTACCCAACGGGTATAAAATGGTTGGAACAAATGAAATATAAATACACCGTTTTTAAATGTATGTACAGTAAAATAAAATAAGTTTACCCCTATATTTAAAAATAATTGTAAGTTAATATTTTAGACGGTTGTTTGCGATGGAATTCTTGATTGAAGGTGGAAAGCTAAAGCCAAGGCTGTGTTGTAAGCGGGGATTGCCGGGCAAAGAAGCGCATGGCAGATATCCATGGCAGCCTCGCCACAGAGACTGCAAATGCACGAACTGTCTGGTCTCCAACACCGCTCGGTAGAACAGAGACGATGGTGGAAACCGTTTGAGATGTATTGCGCTGCAACTCGGCGACGCTGACCCGCTAGGTTGGCCAAAGATATCGCAGCAGTTGAGGGGTGGTCCACGGCAGCCAATATTTTGGTCGTGGAAGCGTACTTGCTTACGCCACTCCAGAGCTTCCAGTAAAATCCTCGTACCTTTACAACGTGCTGTAATTGGAGGAGTTGTTCATTGGAGGAGTTTCCAAAAGTCGAGCAACCGTATGTTGCCGCCGGCAGTATAACTAGTGACCATAGTTTGGTAGCTGTTGCCATGGAGACTATATTTAAATTAACCAGGGAAGCTATTCGCATGCAAGAAGCTATACCGCGGGATTGGAGGTGCAAGTAGTGATTACTTGGCGTATTAGTGGTGGATAGTACTACCCCAAGGTAGTTAAATTTATTCACAAATGGTAGCTGGTGTCCATTAAATGTTAATTTATCATCTCGCATTTAATATTGGTTTATACATTCCACTCTAATTCCATTGGCTTGTACATTCTGTTGCGTTCTATGACATTCCATTTCTGTAGCGCCGACGCCGATGGCGCAACAGAGTAATAAATAAAGCAAGGTACTAACTGTACGTTCTAAAAGGGATGCGACCTATAACAATCCTCGTACCAATATGGAACTCACTTCCCAGTGACGTTATCGAATCAGTAAGTGTTAAGTCCTTTTGTGACAAACTTAAAACTTGTAATTTATTAGAACATTGCCATTTCAATAGATTCGATTAATTAGGACGCATGATCATTCATTTATTTTTAGTTTCTACTCAGTATGCATAAACGTTTGTCCTTATAAAACATAAAGTGTTTTTATAGAGGAGTGAACAGTTATTGATGGCGTGGTTATTTGTAATTATTGCCATTTCTAATTCAGTGTATTTAAATGTAAATTGTTGATTTCGTTAGTTATTTGTTTTATTTTATAATTTTAATAAAAAGAGAGTTCAATTCAATTCAATCCAATGCAGAGCTAAACCGAGCTAAAACCGTCCTATACCAAACTATAGTGATGCCATAGAGCTATAACGATATATACCGGGCTAATAACGACCTACGCCGTAGAGCGTAGCTTTATTCGAGGTGTATTCGAGGTGAGATAAACGAGGTGTATTATTTTGAAGTAATATCCT